>JAODAL010027775.1:0-54385 GCA_025379985.1 Phyllomedusa bahiana
TTTTTATCCCCAAAGGCTTGCATTCTGTTCAATTGAATCCAGTCTTGAAAAAAATCCCCAGACTGTGCAGAGTGAAATGCTCTCATCCTCTAATGCCCCTTCATTTTTAGGCACTGTCCCCCCCCCTTCACTACCCCCGGGGTTTATGGGGACTTGACGGGCAGCTAAACGCCTTCCCTATTTGTATAATTATGACCGTGTTTGAAGTCTGTATTTTTATTAACAGGATGTGGATGGGGTAAAACTTTGATGTTAAACTTCGAAAAAAGCAAAATTGGGCTGAACTTGTTACTTTGGTCATCTAGAATTGCATAGATCTGTAAACTAAAGTAAATGTGGTGTTCTGTACATTTTACTCTTCCTTCACCATGTTCCTCAGTGTTTTGATTAGTAAAGTCCAGGGTGCGGACATGGGGGTAAATGTGTTGTGACTGTTCTGCCACCTGTACATTTTACACTGACCTTCAGTCCTTGGCAAAGTGTGATGTGACAAGCAACTTTTGAGCAAAGTTTTTTCCCTTGGGGAATTTTTTTGCGTTTTTTTCCACGACTTTTCTTGGGGCCCTTGCTTTTTCATAGGGATGTGGCTTCAGTGCAGGACACTGCTTACTGGGATCCTTGATAAGGCACCCGGTGAAAGGATTTGAAGCCCTTGAGAGTAATCTGTAGGGAGATATTGGTTTTGTAATGTCCTGGTGTTTTTTTGTTTAAAAAACCCAGGGGAGTGACAATGACATTGTAAAACAAAGTGGGTCTTTTCTAATTTTTGTTTGTGTAAAAAGTCCCAAACACACTAATGGAGGAAATGGTACATTGTGGTTGTTTTACCTGGACCCAGTGTGAGCCCTATTTTGTAGGTTAAAAGAAGCTTTTGTACAATAGGTTGACACCTCTGGCGTGTCAAGAAATGAAAGTTGGAGATCTCCTCTGTTTGGCAACCTGTGTTCCATAGCAAGCACTTAGTTCTCTAAGTTTTGGTACCCCCTTAGGGCTATCAGGGAAGTCATCAATTCTTTTGAAAAGGCTTTCTATAGCCTCTGCTAAAACCCAAAACCTCATCTAGTCTCTCCCAGTCTTTTAAGCCCTGTTTTGGAAATTTTATGTTAATGTTCATTCTCTTAGCATGCTCAGCAAATTCACTCCCACCCACTTTACTAGAACTAACTTTTCCCTACTTGACTCCCCCAAGTCCTGTTTGTACTGGAAAAGGATCCCCAAAAGCTTTATTTTTTTTCCCGCGTCGCGAACTTTACAAGTCCCTTTTGTTGACCACTCCGTCGAGCAAAGAATTAGCAAAGTCCTTGGGGCTTGTTTGCACGAAATGGGTCGCTGGAAATTGTTTGGTGTGAGTGAGGGGTATGACATACTGTTGGGGTTTGCATCAGCCTTTAGTATCTTACCCTTTAGGGGTGAAAACTTCCTCTTGCTGGAATTAAGGCTTGATTTTTTATTTAGTGGGGGAAGTCCACTTACTTTTCACGCTGCTCGCATCCTCTTGCTTGTAGAACTGTGGCTGAAAACATTTCCTGCTGCAGGTGGGTGTCTTTGGGGTTTGGGTCCCGCGATGATATTTTGGGGCTTGGTAGGCTGAGAGTGCTAAGGAGTGTTGATGGACATACTTGAAGTGCGCTGTAGTGGATCTTGAGGGCTTTGTCTAGGCCAAGCACAATGCTGTGTCCCCTGTGTTTACTACCCGGAGTGCGCTGCCTTCTAAAATTTTTGCTTTACATGGCACTGCTGTCTCTTTTTAATAGGGGTTCTCCCCGTGTTACTTGTAGGTGTGTCCTTCCAGCTTAATGAGGCTCTTTTGTGCTTTCTCTGCTTCAGGGCGCTTGTTGTCGTACCCTCTTGCTTCCCGGGCTGCTTTTTGTGGGGGACCCTCTCTGCTTCCAGGACGCTTGCTTAACTCAGTTGCATCCTTGTTCAGCCCAAAAAACCGGCCTTTTTCTGCTTCACCTTTGCACGGGGCGATGGCGGGGCACTGGACAGATGATGTTTGTAGGAGTGGCCTTTATCTTTCTTTAGAGATGTGTGGGGCTTTTTGAAGGGGAATGTTTAGAGATCGCTGTGTTGTTGCTTCAGGGGACTGCGTGCACGTGGCTGACCTCTGTATAGTCCCCGAATCTTCTCCTCTGGTTTTTTTGCAGTTGTTTTACTGTCCTGCCCCCACTTCAAAGTACCCCCGGGGCAGTGGAGCTCGACAGG
The DNA here is from genome assembly GCA_025379985.1 of Phyllomedusa bahiana. Classification (NCBI taxonomy): domain Eukaryota; kingdom Metazoa; phylum Chordata; class Amphibia; order Anura; family Hylidae; genus Phyllomedusa; species Phyllomedusa bahiana. The sequence goes on from JAODAL010027775.1 coordinate 2,206, forward strand.
CAGCTAAAGCCTCCCATTTCAATAATTATGCCGTGTTTGAAGTCTGTATTTTTTTAAAAGGGTTTTGGGTAGGGGTTAAAAAGAGGGCAAACAAAAAGTACATTAAATACAATAGGCTGTTTTGTAACAAAATAAAAACAGTGTACAAGGTAAAATACAGTTAAACTTTCATGGTGGACAACATGCTTTGGTCAAATTTGAATAAGGACGTAAAAATCTGTCATAACTACATCAAAAGTTCAAATTACTAGCAGGTTTAAAAGAAGCTAGATAACAGACTTTCCACAGCCAAACAGCTTCCCAAAATATCTTCAAAAAAGTAGAGAGGGGAATGGTGTTGATTCCTCTCTGTAGACATGAGGTAAATGACATTACCCATAATGCAAAAAACTTCCCTTTTGGGGCAGGAAACAACAAACATTTGTGAAACCCTGCAAAAAAGGCCACAAGGTGGCACATAAGGTTTTAATTTTTTAAACTAATGCATGTAAACGTCATGAGCACCACTCCCGCCTGGCGCCCAATTATCACAAACAGAGTCCCAGAAAAACAGTAATAGAATTCAGTAAGGGTTTGAGAAAAAAAACCCCTTTGTTTGGAAAGGGTTTAACCTTCTATTCTAACACCCGTTTTTGAATAACTAAAACACATGGTTTCATTGTAAAAAATCGCCCGGACACTTTCTACTGTGAAAACTCAACTTTTTTTATTTCCATGTTCAGTTCTGTGGGAAACCAGTTCGGCAAGCCAACGCTAATACGCACAAAAGTTCTAGCGGTTTTGTGTGTTCAGGGGGTGGTAGTTTTGTTTTCCCCATGCGAATCCATGGGGAAATTGTCCTTTGAATCTTTTTGGTCTTAGATAGGCTACAGCACAAAGCTTTGACAGAAGCATCAGAAAACCACAGAGTTTTTGTTTTTTGAATTTCAGTGGATGGAACAGGTGCATATGAACGTGCAACACGAAGACTAAATAGAGTAGTTAGAGAGTTCTTCCATTGTATCCATTTCTTTTCTTTCAATAGGGAGTGGATCATCCCAGTCTAAAGTATCACGGGTTAAGTCTTGATATTGCTTTACCATGAATAGTGACAGGAGCCACAATCCTAAAGGGTCCATACAAGTTGTTTTATGGTAGACAAGACTCCTCTTCGGGTAAACGGTTTTTCTTCCTTGTTTAAACTTGGAAAGTAAAGGTGTCAGACTGTAAATCCCAGAGAAGTCCAAGACAACGTTGCATAGGAAGGGATCCTGTGATAACAAGACAGCTTTGCTAATGACATTCAATTACAAAGTTGCTTTTATTCACTGTCCTCTTATTCGGAAGACCATTCAATGAAATGATACAACCCCTTTAATATCAAACCTAGATGGACATTTATAAAGAGATTTAACTTGAATGCCCGAGTCGTAGTGCAAAATCTTTAACTCCAATATGTTTAATTGACAGTAGTAGTTTTTTATTAAGTGTAAAGATATCTGTTAGACAATCTTAGTTCTATGAACATGTGTGTGACACCTTTCCTCTCCCTGATCAGCTCCTGTAAGGTAATCGTGGGGTGCCAAGTGGCTATTATGGGAGCCAGAAGCCCAAAAAAGGCTTTAATGGCTGCCATCTTGCTGTTCCTTTCACTTCCTGCCATAGGCAGGTGTCACGGATGCCCCTGAGACCCTCATCCCGGGTCGCGGGCGCATCCATGCCCCGCTGTCGGGCGGCGGGTCGCGGGCGTGCTCGTCACTCCACCGGTTCCCCTGTATACTTACCTGGCCATGCTCCTGCTGCAATTTCTCTTCCACCTCGCGCGCGGTCCCACTCCCTAGTGTGAGCGCTGCAGTGTTAAATTTAAAGGGCCAGCACACCGGTAATTTGCTATTGCCGGTCGCTGCCCCTATTTAAGCCTGCCTCTTCCTGGTTACCCTGCCGGATCTTTAGTGCTCATTGCCTATTGAGAAAGCATTCCTGAAGCCTTGTTCTGATTACTGTGTACCGTACCATTTGCCTCCGTCCCTCGACCATTAATCTTGCCGCCTGCCCTGACCTTCCTGCCTGTCCCCGACCATGAACCTTGCCGCCTGCCCAGACCAACCTGCCTGTCCCTGACTACGAGCCTGCCTTCCGATTTTGTACCACGCTACACCTCGGCTGCCTCCGCAAGCAAGTCACGTCAGGCGTAGCGACCTGGTAGACTCCCACTGCAGCAAGTCCATCCCGCGTTGCGGCGGGCTCTGTTGAAAATCGGGACCTACTTAGATTCCGCTCCCTGGCGTGGCTTACGCCATCACTTGCGGTGGTCCAGAGGATCCACTACCACTGCCCGTGAGAGTAAGATCCGGCCATGGATCCCGCCAAGGTGCCTCTGCCTAGCGACGCTGATCTAACCACCATCGTGGCACAGCAATCCCAGCAGATCACTCAGCAGGCCCAGCAACTCAGCCACCTCTCCGCCATGATGCAGCAGTGCCTGGCCACCCAGCAGCAACAACCCGCTCCTGTGGCGTCCACTACACATTCGGCCTCCACACTGGCTGCTGGTCCAAGGCTCCGTCTGTCTATGCCGTCTAAGTTTGATGGGGACTCCAAGGCTTGCAGGGGCTTTATCACCCAATGCTCTCTGCACATCAAGTTAATGGGGAACCAATTCCCTACTGAAAGGTCCAAGGTCGCATTCGTGGTCAGCCTCTTTCCGGGAAAGCCCTGGCCTGGGCTACCCCCCTGTGGGACAGAGACAATCCGGTCACGGCTACCCTCGCCGCCTTCCTCACCGATTTCCGCAGTGTGTTTGAGGAACCTGCCCGAGTCTCGTCTGCTGAAACCGCCTTACTTAGTCTGCGTCAAGGTGACTCCTCGGTGGGCTATTACGCGGTCCAGTGCTGTACCCTGGCCTTGGAACTGTCATGGAACGATGCGCCATTAGCCGCCACCTTCAAGAAAGCCCTCTCCAGCCAGATCAAGGATTCCTTATCTACCCGTGATCCGCCTTCCTCCTTGGGTGACCTAATCTCTTTGGCCACTTGGATCGATATCCGTTTTTCTGAGCGGCGAGCAGAGCTACGTCAGGAACGCGAACCTGCCAGGGGTCGTCGGTTTCCCCGCCCAGCTCCTGTATTCCAGAGGCCACCACAGTTGTCCTCCCTGCCTGCTACTGAGGAACCCATGCAAGTGGACAGAGCTCACTTGACTCTGCAGGAGCTGACCTGGCGGCGTGAAGAAAACCTATTGTTCCAACCCCAAACATTTCCGCTGGGGCTGCCCACTTCGTCCTCAGCGTTCGGAAAACGCACGCACCAAGTCCATGTGCGACATGTCCTCACGCGGTTAAGGGCTAACTGTCTCTATGCCAAGCCTGAAAAGTGCCTATTCCATTAGAAAAGTCTTCCATTCCTCGGCTACATCATTTCCGACAAAGGCCTACAAATGGATCCCGTGAAATTGTCTGCCGTTCTACAGTGGCCACGACCTGTGGGTCTCCGAGCCATACAAAGGTTTTTGGGTTTCGCTAATTATTATAGACAGTTCATCCCACATATCTCCTCGCTGGTATCACCTATAGTGGCGCTAACCAAGAAGAATGCTTATCCGAAGCTCTGGCTGCCGTCGACAGAGGAAGCCTTTTCTAAGTTGAAGTTGGCCTTTGCCTCTGCACCCGTACTCTCCCGGCCACATACAGAGAAATCATTCTTTCTAGAGGTCAATGCCTCCTCGGTGGGGGCTGGGGCAGTGCTTACTCAAAAAGGGCCCAAAGGCAAGACCCTCACATGTGTTTTTTTTCCAAAACCTTCTCGACCGCAGAGAGGAACTACTCCATTGGTGACCGGGAATTACTGGCCATCAAGCTGGCCTTGGAGGAATGGCGCTATCTCCTCAAAGGAGCTAGTTACCCGGTCAACGTGTACACCGATCACAAAAATCTCCTCTATCTGCAGACGGCCCAAAGGCTAAATCCTCGGCAGGCCCGCTGGTCGCTTTTATTTTACCGATTTGACTTTCTCATTAATTATCGCCCAGCTGAAAAGAATGTCAAGGAGGATGCTTTCTCCCGGGCTTCAGACGTGATAGGGATGAACCCGCACCACGGCACATCATCCCTCCTGAACAACTAATCTCCGCTGCATCGGTAGATCTTCGTCATATCCCTCCGGGCAAGACTTATGTTCGCCCGGCTCTGCGGAAGAGGATACGTAATTGGGGACATTGCTCTAGAATGGCTGGACATCCAAGAGTACAAAAGTCTTGCTCCCTGATCTCTGGCTTCTATTGGTGGCCTGACCTCATTAAAGATGTTCGTGCATTCGTGGAATCTTGCACTTCCTGTGCCCAAAACAAGTCTCCTCGTCACAAGCCGGCAGGTTTGCTTCAGCCACTACCAATCCCCAACTGCCCTTGGACTCATGTGACTATCTAATTTAGCACGGATCTCCCTCCGTCTTCCGGTATACCGTGGTGTTGGCAGTCACCGATCGGTTCTCAAAGATGGCCTATTTCATTCCTCTGCCAGGTCTCCCTTCTGCTCCTCGTCTTGCCAGCCTGTTCTACCAGCACATTTTCCGCTTGCATGGTCTTCCTCTGCATATTGTCTCGGACCGTGGAGTCCAATTCGTGTCCAAGTTCTGGCGCTCCCTCTGTGCCCAGCTACAGGTTAAGCTGGACTTCTCCTCGGCATACCATCCACAGACCAATGGGCAAGTGGAGCGGGTAAATCAGGTCCTGGGCAACTACCTACACCATTTCGTTTCGGCACGTCAAGACGACGGGTCTAATCTGTTACCATGGGCCGAATTCTCATATAATTCCTTAGACTCGGAGTCTGCAGGGTCCGCCTCCTTCTTCATCGTCTATGGACAACTTCCGCGCTCACCCCTGACCATCTCAGTGCCCTCTGAAGTGCCGGTAGTGGAGGATCTGGTCCGCGACCTAACGGCCATATGGGATCAGACACACCTGTCTCTGCAACAGGCTTCTGCCCGCATGAAAAGGCAAGCAGACAAATGGAGAAGACCTTCCCCAGTCTACTCTCCCGGAGACAAGGTGTGGTTATCAGTAAAGTACATCCGCCTTAAGATCCCCAGCTATAAACTGGGACCCCGGTTCCTGGGACCATTCGAGGTTCTCAAGCGCATCAACCCAGTGGCCTACAAGCTTCGACTTCCCCCTACGATGCGTGTCCCAAACTCCTTCCACGTCTCCCGCCGGTGGTCCTGAATTGCTTCTCCCGGAAAGCTGTTCCTTCGACTCCTGTAGCAGATGCCACCAACATCTTTACCATAAGAGAGGTCTTGGCCATGAAGACCATTAGAGGGAAGCGTCATTTCCTCATCGACTGAAAGGGGTTCGGGCCGGAAGAGATTTCTTGGGAGCCAGAGGACAATATTCTGGACCATAATGTAATCCAGAAATTCCTTCAGGCCAGAAAGAGGGGGAGGCCAAGGGGGGAGGGTTCTGTCACGGATGCCCCTGTGACCCTCATCCCGGGTTGTGGGCGCATCCATGCCCCGCTGCCAGTGGCGCCGCGACTCGCATTTCAGGTCGCGGGCACGCTCGTCCCTCCGCCTGTTCTCCTGCATACTTACCTGGCCACGCTCCTGCTGCAGTCTCTCTCCCACGGCGCGCGTGGTCCTGCTCCCCAGTGCGCGCGCGTGCCGACAGTGTTAAATTTAAAGGGCCAGCGCACCGGTAATTTGCTATTGCCGGTCGCTGCCCCTATTTAAGCCTGCCTCTCCCTGGTTACCCTGCCACATCTTTAGTGCTCATTGCCTATTGAGAAAGCGTTCCTGAAGCCTTGTTCTGATTACCGTGTACCGTACCGTTTGCCTCCGTCCCTCAACCACGAATGTTGCCGCCTGCCCTGACCTTCCTGCCTGTCCACGACCACGAACCTTGCCGCCTGCCCTGACCAACCTGCCTGTACTCGACTACGAGCCTGCCTTCCAATTTTGTACCACACTACACCTCGGTTTCCTCCACAAGCAAGTCATGTCAGGGGTAGCGACCTGGTAGACTCCCGCCGCAGCAAGTCCATCCCGCTTTGCGGCGGGCTCTGTTGAACACCAGGACCCATTTAGATTCCACTCCCTAGCGTGGCTTACGCCATGGCTTGCGGTGGTCCAGATTATCCACTACCGCTGCCTGTGACAGTAGGAAGTCATAAAAGTGCCGTCTTTGTATACCTTTCTACATAATACACAGGAGACAGAATGATGTACTGACAATCACAACCTCTAGTGGACAAGTACCCTAGAGAGACTAAGGGCGACAGGTATGATCGGGAGTTGTGCTTGTTTTCTGGCGAAAACGGCGCCTCACCGATCCGAATCCCCTGTCGGACGCAGTGATGCGGTGTAAGGCGCAACCTTCGCCACTTTCGGATTCACCTAACATGAAGGGGCGTGCAATGGGCGCGGTGTGGGTGTTCTGGGGCGGGACGCACCACATTCAAATACTCCGAGGCATGAATGATCGCGGATCGGCAAAGTGAAGCGCATTGCAGCGCTCGACAGCTCCAACAGGCAGACCTAGTTGAAGTTGGTCTAAATGAGCTGGAGGAGGCGAAGTGAAGCGAGAACGTAAAATTACAGGAAAAATATATAAGATCGCAAAAGAAATAAATCTCAGCTCTCAGCTCCGTGAGGCATGAAGTATGATTCCAAAAATCTTTTTTATTAGGTGTAAAACATTATCTGAAAAAGAGCTCAAACCTTCTAAAAAAAATACATAAATAAAATCACTTTCAAAAAATCAAGCCCGGCGCTACATCAGGAATTTGAATCTTGGAGATTGCTGGGAAATACAGTAATTCAAATTCTGTAAGCGCTTCTCATTGGTCGGCAGAAACCAGCCAATCAGAATACGAGCGACAGTGACCCATTATAACCTATGGAGTAGTATTGACCAAACAAATGAAAAGGCGGGACAGTTCAAAATACAGTAAAAAATGCAGAAAAGAGCGATTTTGGTTGAACTAGCGGGGGTTTAGCTATCCGGCCAATCAGAGCGCAAACTACTTTATCCCATGGTAGTCTATGGAGAGATGGGGGCACTGAAATCTCAGCTCCGTGCGGCATGGAGTATTAGTAAATAAATCGTTTTTATTAAGTGTACAACATTCATTGAATTCATATTTATTTATTTATTTTTGTTACCCCTATATTATTGTTCATTCTACATAGAGATCGGTACAACTACGTGAGTCTTATCCTATGATTTCTGGCATGCACAGTTTTATTAGAGATTGCATTAGAAAACCCATAAGAGCGTCGCTCGCTCTCCTATTGGCCCAAATAATCGCGCCTCCTTTTAACTTAGCCAATCACAAACAGAGCTCACTCTGCATTTCTTTTCCCATAGAACCTATGAAAATAAGAGCTCAGCCGCGATTGGCTAAGGAGACGAGCCCTCTTCCCCCCAACCAATCACGTACTAGAATATTTCCATAGACAGTAATAACTTTTAGGGTGTCCTTCTATCGCGCCCTTCTTGCTCCACTCAAAATAGACGCACTACATATGATTGGTGGATTCATATCTGCTGCCTGGGCTCAACCAACCAGCTCTTTTCTGCCTTTTTTACTGTATTTTGAACTGTCCGCCTTTTCATTTGATTGGTCAACACTACTCCATAGGTTGTAATGGGTCACTGTCGCTCCCATTCTGATTGGCTGGTTTCTGCCGACCAATGAGAAGCGCTTACAGAATTTGAATTACTATATTTCCCGGCAGTATCCAATATCCCAATTCCTGATGTTGTGCCGGTCTCGGCGACACACGCGTTGTTAGTGATTTGATTGATTTATGTTTTTAGAAGGTTTAAAGGGGTTTTGCCAGGACGTGCCTTATCTGCCAAGAAGCAATTGTAAACAAGCCACGCTGAGCTTAGAGAGCAAAAGACACAGCCAGAGCACAGAGCCGTGCATAAGGGATCATGTGAAATGTTCACTCAAATAATCAAACTACAACTAGTGGATTCTGTATACAAAAGACAACACCTTTTCTCCACAGCAGCTTGAAAGCTTCTTCATGTTCTCTGTCATCAGATAAAGCAGGGATCTACTCAGATAATCAGACTACAACTAGTGGATTCTGGGGTTTTAATAACTACTCCATAGGTTCTAATGGGTCACTGTCGCTCCTATTCTGATTGGTTGGTTTATGCTGACCAATGAGAAGCGCTTACAGAATTTGAATTACTGTATTTCCCAGCAATTTTCAATATCCAAATTCCTGCGCCGTTATAGATTTTTTGTTAGTGATTTTATTTATGTATTTTTTTAGAAGGTTTCAGCTCTTTTTCAGAGAATGTTTTACACCTAATAAAAACGTTTTTTTGATTCATACTCCATGCCTCACGGAGCTGAGAGCTGAGATTTATTTCTTGAGCGATCTTATATATTTTCACTTTAATTTTTAATGATCCACTTTTTCACTACATTTAATCGCTTTTAGACAGCTTTGATTTTTCTCTTTATTCATTCATTCATTTGAAAGACAGCTGTTTTTTGCTATTCACTAACATGTTTAATGATTTCTCGCTGTTTTCCAGCCTGTCCCCAAATCGGAATACATGTTAGGCGCAGTCCTTCTGCGCCTAAGTCCCGCACTGCGCCTCACTCACTGGCGAGGCGCAGGGAACTTTTCACCGCATGTATGAGAGCACCTCCTCGGGCGGTGAATCTTAGGCGCAGCCCCGCACTGCACCTCACACACTGGCGAGGCGCGGTGGACTGTACACCACATGTATGAGCGCACGTCGGGCGACGACATACATGAGGCGCAGCTTTCACTTGAAATCGGGCGAAAACATGCGCTCCGGCGTGCCGATATTCATACATGTCGCTCTAAATGTATAAGTGAAAAAAAAAGTTCTAAAGATATTAAAAGTTCAAATCATCACTCTTTTGTTATTTTACAAAATTAATAAATTAGAAACGTACACATAATTGGTATCACATCTCTAAAAGTCCAATATATTAAAATAAAATATCCGTTATCCCAAATGGTAAACACCATACAAGAAAAAAATTCCCAATGCTAAAATTGTGATTTTTAGTCATTTCCTGTCCCAAAGAAATTGGAATAACAAGTGATCAAAAAGTCATATGTTTCCTAAAATGGTACTTCTAAAAAGTACAAAATTCATTCTTACCCATAAGTGGAAAAACTAAAAAGTTGTAATGTTTTTAATTTTTTTTAAGTACTAAAACACAATGAAAACCATTCATATTTGGTATTACCTGAATCATTTTAACCTATAGACTACAGATAACACATTATTAATACTGAAGAGTGAATGCCATAAAAACAAAACCCTCACATATTTTTATTTTACATTTCACCCTACTTTCAATTGTATTTCGGTTTTCCAGTATATTCTATGGTATTGTTAATGACACCATTAGAAAGTACATCTTATCTCACAAAATAAAAGCCCTCATATGTCTCTGTAGATGGAAAAATAAAAAACTTATGGCTCTTGGAAGGCAGGGAGGAAAATATGAATGTGTTGGCCAAAAAAATGCTGTGTTCTTAAGGGGTTAAGATAAGATCACATTTTCACTCCTTGAAGCTCTGTAGTCTTGTATACTACAGATTTTACATCTCCTGCAGTAATTTCACTGTAACAGGCTGAGCTAGGAATAGCAGAGCTGATTTACCAATCACTCCTATAAAAACCTGCACAGCCTGAACCCAAAGTGTGCCTGAAGCTGCCTGTGGATCTTTAACCCATTAAGGCACCCTGATGTTCCTGAATGTCATGATTCACTGCCTATTAATGCACCCTGAAGTTCCCTGAACATCATGACATCTTTATGTCTCCCTGTGCAGAGATAAGATGAAAGCTCTATGCTAATTGCTGTTTCTGGCAGCTAATTAGCTCAGTTACACACAGCAGGTGATCAATCATTGAAGTCTGTGATCCCCGTGCTGAGGATGCGGGATTGGTCAGTCAGTCTGCTAACCACACAGTTTTACAGCTGATCCATGTCATGGGGGCTCTGCTCTGTGTGAGTGAGTGAGGAGATGGTATTTCTGTGCTGGGTCCTAGTGCCCTGTGCTGGGATCTGGGCTGTCACAGCCTGAAATACTTTATTAACCCCTCCACTGCCTAAGCACTTCACTGCCTGTGTGATCTATATGTGGCAGCTGTCTGATCAGACCAGTTTGCCACTTTCAAGTTCCAGCGATTTTCTGCCAGTGATCATCACTGGCTCATACAGTGAAAAACACACACAAAAATTAATTTCCCCTTCATTGCTAAGTCCCTTTTTCCCCTCACTAATATTGTTATAGCTGTCTGATCAGTTAAAAAGACAGTTTGTAAACTTCTGTCCCCCACATCTGTCACTGCCCATCACTATCCTAATAAAAACCCTTTGAAAAATACTCTAAAACAAGAAGGTGCTCCTTCAATTCGAGGCCTGTGGAATGTCAAAAAGCGTATATGGGCCACAAGTGGGGTATCTCCAAAAATGCATAATAAGGAAATCATTATTGAGTTGCGATTTCTTGGTAAAATCTACGGGGTTCCAATGAATAATGAACAAAAAATCGGAAACCCTGCAAAAAAGTTACATTTTTGAAATTTCACCTTCCGCTTTTCATTAATTTCTGCGAAATACCTAAAGGGTTAATAAACTTCCTAAATGCTGTTTTGACTATGTTAAGGGGTTTGTTTCTGAAATGGAGTCATTTATGGGGTTTCTAACATACAAGCCCCCCAAAACCACATCAGAAGGGGCCTGGTTCCAAAAAAATCTTTCTGAAAAATTTCCCTGAAAATGTTAAAAATTGCTACTAAATTTCAAAGCCCCCAAATGTCTTAAAAAATAATAGGATGTTTAAAAAATCAATGCCAACAAAATTAGACATATGGAGAATTCATTATTTACTATTTTGTTTGGTGTGAACTATGTTTCTTGCACACAGAAATTTTTAAACTTTGAAAATGGCAAATTTTCCAAATTTTCACAAAATTTCGATTTTTTTAACACCTAAACAAGGATTTTTTGGGACCAAAATTAATTGCTAAAATAAAGCAAATGTGTCACGAGAAAACAATCTCTGAATCACATGGATAGGTAAAATGTTTGAAAATTTTATTACAGAAAAGTGGCACATGTCAGATTTGAAAAAAAGGGCTTGGTCCTTAACGCCAAAACAGGCTTAGACCTTAAAGGGTTAATGTTAGAGAACACCTCTTTAAATTCCTACAAAATTATAGAATGAATAGGAAAACAATTCAGTCATGTAATGGTAATGGTTGGGAGAGGCGAACCGCACAATGTAGTTACAAAACTTAAAGCCATCATACTATATGTCTATAAAGATAGAAAAATTAAAAAGTTTTGGCTCTTGAAAGGCGGGGAGGAAAATACAAATGTGACAAAAAAAAGCTTGGTCTGTAAGGGGCTAAATATGTAGGCGAAGATTAAAAAAAAATAAAAAAAAGATTACCAAACATATTTCTGTTCTGATTTTCATAATTTAAAAAATAAAGCAGTTTTATCTTCTATTTGTAAACATTTATGGTTTCCTACATTTCTGACAAAATCTCTGCTCTTGCTTTGGCCTGGCTAGTGAGGTCACTCCCTGCTTGTGTTATCAGCAGAAATGAAGCTGTTATCTTTGTATGTACATATACAGATTACAGTGTGAATGTAGAAAAATCACCCTATTCATCTTGTTGGCTTCCTTTACTGACAAACACTACTCTGCTAGCTTACATTTATAGCCAGAGATCCTACTTGGAAACTGTCCTTTTGAGAGAAAAAAAAAATCTATCACCAATGTCTCTCTAGGAATAGGAGGCAGCAGAGCTGAAACATCCATGAGTATTGTAGAACAGCACAGGAAGTGGGAGTCTGAAGCAAACTGTAAAAATAATCTCCCCTGAAAACAGTCAGATGGGAAAATCCGATTATAATCTATAGATGTGTGGTATGTTTTAAAGCAATTTTTGATGCATAGATCAGTGTCTTCAGGAAAAATCTAATAATAAATAGTGTCCTGGTGTCTGTAACTGTTTGGAGACCTTCCCATCTTTACAGTCTAGGGAACGTCACTTAGAAAGTTTTGCCCTAGTGCAATACCTTTGCTCCAAAGTTACTGGGGTTCTTTTTCTTGGTTCCCTAAATATAGGTTCTTGAAACTGAAGTTATGTCTCAGTCTGATATGCACATTATGATCTCATTATCCATCAATGTCTTTGCCAAAATGGACTTGATGGAAGATGACTGAAGAGGAAACCACTGTTGAAAGCAAATAATAAAAAAGCAGGAATAGAATTTGCCAACATTCATATTGACAAACCATAAAGGTCCAGAAAGAATCTTTTAGACATAAGAGACAAAACTGGAGCTTTCTGGATGTCACATCAGTTCTATGTTCACAGACACAAAAAATGAAGCATAGAAAGAAAAGACTGTTGTACCTACTGTGAAACATGGAGAAGGCATGGTTAAGTTTTTGGTCGGATTTGCTTCATCTGGCACAGGTTAAAATGAAAATAAGGCATTCTGGAGTGAAATATGCTGCCCAGTTTAAGATAGCTTGGTCTTTGTCACAGGTCGTAGGTCCTCCAATAGGATAATGACCTAAAACACTTAGCTAAAAGCATCCAAGAATGGCTAAGAGCAAAGATTTGGACTATTTTGAAGTTGCCTCTATGAGCCCTGATCTACATTCTATTGATCATCTGTGTAAGAAGCTAAGTCATGCAGTCTGGAGAAGACAATCTTCACACCTGAGACAGCTGGAGCAGTTTGCTCATAAGGAGTGGTCCAAAATACCTGTGGAAAAGTGCATAAGACTCATTGAGAGTTACAGAAGTCATTTGTCTGTAGTGACTTCTTCAAGAAGTTGTGCAACAGCATGTTAAGATAAAGGTATTATCATTTTTGTCCGGGAGAGTTTCCTTAGTTTGTTTTTGTTTTTTTTAATTTTCACTTGAACCATGATTCCAATGCATTTTTAGGTTTTGGGTTTTTCTTTCTTTAATGGAAGGTTACCAACAATTCTATCCACGTGTGGATTACATTATTGACAAACCCTGTTGCTATCGAAGTGATCTACTGATAATTGCTGAATGTACTAATATATGGCTATTTTAAGCTAGCTATGCATTGTATAATCTTGTTAGAGGGCCTTAAACAACATTTGTTTTTAATGAATACGACACTGGACATTTTAAAATTACAAAGTTACAGAGAAAAGGATATAAAATAAACCTTGAACTAGGTTCTCATAATAGACTGCTTATTTGGTGTACATGGCTACATGACAGATAGACAGATAAAAATCAGTCACATTGATGACTCAGGAGGCTCTCCTGAGTGTCTCTCAGTCCCCATATGAGAGATTCCCCAACTTTTGGCAACTTAAGATACTATTGCGGCAAGAGAAAATTCACAATATTAACCTGGTAACATTACTAGTTAAAAGAGCATCAACAGAAGCAAACACTAGGTTAAAAGTTATATAACTTATTACCAAACTTTTAATCGGGCTTTACCTTTTACTACTAAGTTTAATTTACCATATTTCTAAGTAGCTAGCAGTCTTTGAAAAAGTTGGGGACACTTTCTGTAAATAGATACATAACAGAGTGTTTGAATAGAAAACACTTGCTTGGCTTATTTAATTCAGCAAATGTATTTCTTTTGTCCCGTAGTCCTACAATTTTATAAATATTTCCCTTACTAACAGTTTACTCTCTGCTCTCATACTCTCCATCTCTACAACATGATTTAACTAGAGTGGTAAATAGGCTACTTATTATAGAAAAGAACATGTATGTATGATTTTAGCATTGCCAGACAACGTCAATTTACAATGTAGAAGAATTACAGTTTGGTACAAGGTCGAATGTTTCTGATTTTGAGTGGTTTTGACATTATTACCCTTACGCTGACTGTTCACTTTGCTAATACTTACTGTAATTATGCATTTGATGTTTAGATTTTGAAAAAATTAATTTTTTTCTCTCCCAATTTTGTTCCAGGCAGCAATGAAAATTCCATTAAGGATAATATTCTTATCTCCTGCAGGCAAGGCTATCTTCTTTGTCATTAATTCAAATGCACTAATTCTATTCCCCAAGGATAAATAAATCATCCCCTAATGCAACTTAGGCAGCTTTGCTGCGACATGAAGGAATTGCATTTCCCTTACATACACTAAGAAAAGTCTCTAATTTAGAATGAGTGTATAGTTAGTCCCTGTCTCATCATCTTTTGTCATGTCTAAAACTCATAAAGCCTTCTAGTTGAATTTCTCAATCATTTATTGTTTGTGTCAAGCTCAGTTCTCAAATCATAAAATTTATAATATATTCTGGGAAACCCAAAATTGTATGTCGTGCAATTTATTTACTAAACCTTATGAATTTTCATATGTTCTATTCTGGCCTGAAATTTCACTTAGTGTCACCATCTATAAGAAGTATTGGTTCCTTCATAACTAGTTTCAACGCTTTATTAAGTTTTGATAACTGTATTAAATACCTCACTGGCATCTGTAGTTTTATAGCTTTTTCTCAACGGCTCACCAGGAATATATTCTCCACTGTTTAAAGTGTTCTAATTAACTGCTATGCCAATGATGTTTCCACCTACAGCTTTAAGGGGGATCATGCAACAAGGTCATATAGAAATCATTCTTGTAAAAGTCAAGCAGAAATAACCTGTGCAGTCACAGGTTAATTGCATTCAGCCGTCTTGATTAACTGCTATAAACTGATATTTTGGTGATGTGCATGACTAACACTATTGTCTGCTTAAGATTTATTGTGACCTTCTTATGATACTCGACTGCCAATATTCTAGTAAAAATACTACATATTGTAAATTGTGCATAATTGGGCAAATAATCTTTACTTGACATATGCCTTATCAAACTTTTTGCATAGAGTGGGGGTGGCAAATAAAGGTTAAGATTTTTATTTTACTAATATGTTAATTATAGCTCTCATTTTAGCAATTGCAGTGCAGATAAGGGGCATTGTCACTTTTGCGAAGTTCAATTAGTCTGGATTTCCAAATTTTAAAATGGCTGCTCATTTAAGCTTACAATACCATATATGTGACGAAAACAACCAAAGGCATAACTCAACTTCCTGAACCCTTAGCTTAAACACCTAAAATGGTCCCTTCCCCTAACTTAATGCCTTACCACCACAGTCAGTCAGTTTTGGTCTTCCTGGCAGAGCCCCATTTTTTTAAATCTGACATGTGTCACTTTATGTGAGAATAACTTTTTGACACTTTTACCTATCCATTTGATTCAAGATTGTTTTCTCGTGACACATTGTGCTTTAAGTTAGTAAGAAATTTTGGTCCAAAAAGTCCTTATTTATTTGTGAAAAATATCAAAGTATTGTGAAAAATTTGAAATATTTACCATTTTCAAACTTCAAAAATTTCTGCGTGTAAGACAGATAGTTATTCCACTCAAAATAATTTATAACTAGCATCTATCATATGTCTACTGTAGGTTGGCATCATTTTTTAAATGTCTTTTTGTTATGACATTAAAAAGCTTAGAAACTTAGTAGAAATTTTTCATATTTTCAAGAATTTTTTTTTTAGGGACCAGTCCAGTTCTGATGTGGCTTTGATTGGCCTGTATATTACATACCCCCATAAGTGACTTAATCTAAGAAAATACACACCTTAAAGTATTTGAAACAGCATTTAGGAAGTGTATTAACCCATTAGGTGTTTCACAGGAATTAAAGCAAAGTGGAGGTGAAATTTAAAAACTTAATTTTTTTGCAGATTTTCAATTTCTATCCATTATTCACAAGAACACGATGGATGTGACCAGGGAAATGCAACTTAATTTTGATTCCCCACATTCTGCCGTTTTTAGAACTATCCCATGTGTGGCCCTAGTGCCCTATTTGGCTCAACCATAAGCCTGAGAGCAGGAAGAGCATCTATCGGATTCTGGGGTCTCATTTTCATTACAATTTTATTTAGGTGCCATTTCAGGTTTGCGGACCCCCTAAAGTGCTAAAACTTAATAAACACCCCTAAAAAGACCCCACATTGGAAACTACACCTCTTAAAGATTATATCCAGGGGTCTAATGAGCATATCATCCCCACAGATTTTTTCACAAATTTTTATAGCGTTAGGCTGTGAAAATGAAGACATTTTTTTTTCCCAACAATCTGCAATTTTAGTCGAAAAAGTAGAATTTTTACAAAGAATCCTGGAAAAAGAGCACCCCAAATGTTGTTATGCAATTTCTTCCAAGTTCAGTAGTACCCTATAAATGGTGTAAACTGCTGTTTGGGCTCATGGCAGGGCATACAAGGGAGGGAGCGTTAATTGGCTTTTGGAACGCAGATTTTAGTGGGTGCCATGTCACATTTGCAAAGATCCCAAAGTACCAGAACAGGAGAAACCTTCCATAAGACACCCCATTTTGGATTCAACACCCCTCATGGATCTCATATAGGGTGTATTGTGCATTTTGGGAACACAGGTGTGCCATAGTTTTTTTTAGCATTTGGAAAAAAACTCAGTTACGTCATTGTTTTTGGGTTGAAATTTGATAGCGTTCGCCATGCCATGTAAATGACAGAATAACTTTATTATGTGAGTCGGTAAAATTACAATGATATAATGATATTTTATAAAGTTTTTTATGTTTTATTACTTTTACACAATGGAAATATATCTATTGCATTTTTATGTTGTCCTATTCTGACAGCCAAAACTTTTTTATTTTTCTGTATTCGGAGCTGATTATGGGCTTGTTTTTTGCGAGATGAGATAACATTTTTATTGGCACCATTATGGGGTGCATATGACACTTTGATCATTTTTTATTAAGGTTTTTGTGAGTCATTTTGAACAAAATACAGCAATCCTGGTAGTGTTTTTTATTTTTATTTCTTACAGCGGTCACGGTGCATTCTAGCTTTACTCAGACAGTTGTTATGATTACAGAGATACCCTTTTTGCACCATCATAATCATCGATATGATTATGGTGATACCCAATTTATATAGTTTTGTTTATGCTGAAGCGCTTTAAAGAAAAAAGTGTTTTTAGTCTGCAAAACAATATTTATGCACTGCTTTCTTCTAATAGCCCTAGCTTTTTTATTTTTCCATATACAGAGCTGTGTAAGGACTTTTTTTGCGGGATGAACCAATGTTTTAATTGGTACAACTTTGGCGTTGATCTTTGATCGCTGTTTATTCAATTTTATGTACTGTGGGATGAGCGAAAATCCCAATTATTTGATTGGTTCTTTGTTTGTTTTTTTTGCGCCATTCACTGTGTGGGCTAATTAATGTGATATATTTATAGGGCAGGTTGTTACGCACGCGGCGATACCAAATATGTATATTTTATTTTTTATTTTTTTGGGGGCGATTGCCATTTGTTCACAAAGGGTGGTGTACTTATTTTTATTTTATTTTTCATGTTTGTGTTTCACTCATACAACAGGAGGTCAGTATAGAGAAGAAATGCTATATACTGGTCTCCATGACACTGTCAATCACCCTGCTGAGCAATGCCTACAATGCTTTGCCGGGCATGGTGACATCACAGACAGTCTGGGAAGTGTTAATTACACAACCAGGCTGTCTGGCAGTAGACAGCTGTGGCACGATTGTGCCGTTGCTCGCCGAGAGCAGGCAGAAGAAGCTCCCTTCTTCTGTCTGTGACTTAGCTCCAGCAGTCTTAATAGAGCATCGCAGCTAAGGGATTAATCAACTGTGGCCGTAGCGGCCCCATGTTGCGATCATGCCGGGCTCGTTTGCAATCCCGCACAATCTCCAAGACGTACCCATATGTCCATTTGCGGGAATGCACCTCCCACTAGGACATATGGGTACATCCAATGTCGGGAAGGGGTCAATGTGTAGTACTATTGCTATCAAGGCCTGAGTGCAATTCCTGTGTTTGCACCCTCTATACTTAAACTATCGTATTTTTTGGACTATAAGACACACCTTGGTTTTAGAGGAGAAAAATGGGGAAAAAGGAATTTGAAGCAAAAAGTCTGGGCTGAAGTATAGTTTTTAATGGTACAATTTTTGGATGGATGCGACTTTTTGATAATTTTTTTATTCCAATTTTTCGGGATATGAAATCGCCAAAAGAACACAATTTTGGCGTTTTGGTATTTTTTTTCTTCCATGCTGTACAGAGTATGGGATAAATTATGTTATATTTTATTAAATTGGACATGGCGATAACAATAATGCGTAACTTTTTTTTATATTATTGTTAAAATGACAAAAGTGGAGTGATTTAAACTTTTTTATTTTTTTTAACTTTTTTTCTTTAATAAATCGTCCACTTAAGGAACTTGACCACTAGGGAGCAGAATACTTTGTCCTATATACAGCAATAATATTGTACTGTTGTGTTTAGAATTTCCATTCATTCATTACCTATTACACCCTGTAATAGTTATACATACATGGGTGTACACACCTGGCATGTAACATGGCATGCGCAGCACTGCTCCTCATCGCTGCAGCGTCTAAAGTGTTAACAGCAGGGTCTGAGCCGGCTCCATCCCTGTAGTTAGTAGCAGCTGCCAGCTGTACTAATCAGCCACATGCCACCGCTGTACAGTGCTCTCTCTGGCCAGCAGGAGCCCGGAGAGGAGCGATGCGGTGTGAAGCCGGCAGCGGGATTTAACCTTCCCACAGCATCACTCCTCTTCATCCTCCTGCCGGCTCGAAAGAGCGCATTCGGACTATAAGATGCACCCTCATTTTCCACAAAAAATTTTGGGGAAAAAAGTGCATCTTATAGTATGAAAAATATGGTACTTGGAAACATGGTTTTGATGTACTCCATGACGATCTTCAGTATCTGCTTTACATGCAAAAATGGCTCGTCATAGTACTGGCTTAAATTTAAGTTAACAGAAATGTTACAAAGGTACATAATGCAGCCAAAATACTTTCAAGTTTAACCCCTTAGCTCTGCAGCCAGTTTTGGTCTTCTGACACAGCCCCATTTTTCAAATCTGAAATGTCACTATACCTGGGAATAACTATTTAATGCTCTTAACTATTGTGTTTTTGAAACAGTTTTTCCATGATACATTGTACTTAAAGTTAGCTGTACATTTTGGTTGATACAGTATTTATTTGTAGTGTTGAGCGATTATAATTCGAGATGGGCGAATCGATTCTAACGAAGTCGAACTTTAGGGTACTTCGGGTGAACGAAGTGTGCTTTTGATTGATAAAATGGCTGCGAGCACATGGAGCTACATGGGGCAAAGCACTCTGGGAGGAAGAAGGGCATAGCCTGCATGACATGTGCAGAGGTGAAGCCAATCAGAGACCGGCGGGATTCTGTGACGTCACCGCACTATATAAGTCCGGGCACGACGCCGGGAGCTCACACTCCTCTCACTGTGCTCATCAGGGAAGGTGCTGCCGCGGCTGATAGCTCTTACTGAAGAACTGATTTTGACACAGCGATTTTTGTGGGGTGTCTCAACTTGTCTCAGAGACTGTTCTCTTAATGTTCTATTTCTAATTTTTGGGGGTATTGGATCTGAAATCCAGTGTGCGTCCACTGCAGCTGCATATACATTCAATATCCAAGTGGGATCTAAGCCAGTTCCTGTTGTATTCATTTAAAGAAACAGCGTTTTTACAATACAAATATCACTTCATTTTTGGGCTGCTCAATTCTATTGTGCAATTTACATCCAGGGGTTAATTAAGCGTTGTTTTGCTGGTGTGCTGACCCCAAGAAACCGTCTTTTTCAACGCCAAAATATATAAATTTTTCCTGTAGCCTAATTCACAAGCAAAGGTTAATTACAACTTAATCTCTTGCTGTGTGGCGTAGAAAACACGCAATTTGTAACACGCTACAAAGCTACTATTTTGTGGGCTCAATTCTTGGCGCCATTTACATCCAGGGGTTAATTAAGCGTTGTTTTGCTGTGTTGCTGATCCCAAGAAACCGTCTTTTTCAACGCCAAAATATATAAATTTTTCCTGTAGCCTAATTCACAAGCAAAGGTTAATTACAACTGTATCTCTTGTTGTGTGGCGTAGAAAACACGCAATTGTAACATGCTACAAGCTACTAGTTTGTGGGGCTCAATTCTTTGGCGCAATTTACATCCAGGGGTTAATTAAGCTTTGTTTTGCTGGTGTGCTGACCCCAAGAAACCGTCTTTTTCAACGCCAAAATATATAAATTTTTCCTGTAGCCTAATTCACAAGCAAAGGTTAATTACAACTGTATCTCTTGTTGTGTGGCGTAGAAAACACGCAATTGTAACACGCTACAAAGCTACTAGTTTGTGCGGCTCATTTCTTTGGCGCAATTTACATCCAGGGGTTAATTAAGCGTTGTTTTGCTGGTGTGCTGACCCCAAGAAACCGTCTTTTTCAACGCCAAAATATATAAATTTCTCCTGTAGCCTAATTCACAAGCAAAGGTTAATTACAACTGTATCCAGGCTCGGACTGGGCCGCCGGGAGACGGGGAATCCCCCGGTGGGCCCCGTGCCGCTGCGGGCCCCGGAGGCAGTGCCGTCGCTCCCCGGGGCCCGTCCGCGCATCCGGTCACTGAAGCCCGGGACCGCGTCCCGGGCGCTCAGAGACCGGCCCGGGAGCTGGGGACTAATGTCCCCGCCTCCCGGGGCTGCGCGGTTCAGCGGAGCACAGCGCCTTTAGCGCTGCGCTCCGCTGATCTCCCCGGCAGGCTGAACGCATTAGGCCTTCAGCCTGGTGGCGCCGGCCCCTACTGCTGACGTAGGCGCGCGGTGACATCACTTCACCGCGCCGCCTATGCAGGGCGACAGTACGGAGCCGGCGGCAGCACGGAGCGGCCGGAACTGTCCAGGAGCGGGAGCCGGAGCGGGAGCAAGGTAAGTGATTGATTTTTTTGGGGTTTTTTTTGTTTTTTTTTTTAAACTACCTACAGGGGGGCTCTGGCTACTATGGGGGGACACTGGCTAAGGGGGGCCCTGGCTACTATGGGGGGACTGGTTAAGGGGGGCCCTGGCTACTATGAGGGGGACACTGGCTAAGGGGGGCCCTGGCTACTATGGGGGGGACACTGGCTAAGGGTGGCCCTGGCTACTATGGGGGGGACACTGGCTAAGGTCCTTGTACTATGGACACTGCTAGGGGCTGGCTACTATGGGGGGGACATGGCTAAGGGGGGCCTGGCTACTATGGGGGGATTGGTTAAGGGGGCCCTGGCTACTATGAGGGGGACACTGGCTAAGGGGGGCCCTGGCTACTATGGGGGGACACTGGTAAGGGGGGCCCTGGCTACTATGGGGGGACACTGGCTAAGGGGGGCCCTGGCTACTATGGGGGGACCCTGGCTACTATGGGGGGGCTCTGGCTACTATGGGGGGGACACTGGCTAAGGGGGGCTCTGGCTACTATGGGGGGACAATGGCTAAGGGGGGGCTCTGGCTACTATGGGGGGGACACTGGCTAAGGGGGCTCTGGCTACTATGGGGGGGACACTGGCTAAGGGGGCCCTGGCTACTATGGGGGGACACTGGCTAAGGGGGGCTCTGGCTACTATGGGGGGACAATGGCTAAGGGGGGCTCTGGCTACTATGGGGGGGACACTGGCTAAGGGGGCTCTGGCTACTATGGGGGAGGACACTGGCTAAGGAGGGCCCTGGCTACTATGGGGGGGCACTGGCTAAGGGGGGCCCTGGCTACTATGGGGGGGACACTGGGTAAGGGGGGCTCTGGCTACTATGGGGGGACTGGCTAAGGGGGGGCCCTGGATACTTTGGGGGGGACACTGGCTAAGGGGGGGGGGCTTGGCTACTATGGGGGGACACTGGATAAGGGGGGCCTGGCTACTTTGGGGGGGACACTGGCTAAGGGGGGGGCCTGGCTGCTATGGGCGGGACACTGGCTAAGGGGGGCTCTGGCTACTAGGGGGACACTGGCTAAGGGGGGCCCTGGCTACTGGGGGGGGGACGCTGGCTAAGGGGGACTCTGGCTAAGGGGGGCTCTGGCTACTAGGAGGACACTGGCTACTAGGGGGGACACTGGCTAAGGGGGGCCCTGGCTACTATGGGGGGAGACTGGCTACAAAGGGGGGGCTCTGGCTACGAGGGGGGGGGGGGGCTCTGGCTACGGGGGGGGGACACTGGACTAGGGGGGCTCTGACTACAAGGGGGGGCCCTGACTACAAGGGGGGGGCCTGGCTACTAAGGGGGGCCCTGGCTACAAGAGGGGCCCTGGCTACTAGGGGGGGCCCTGGCTACTAGGGGGGGCCCTGGCTACCTACAGGGGGCCCTGGCCACCTACATGGGGGGCCCTGGCTACCTACATGGGGGGCCCTGGCTACCTACATGGGGATCCCTGGCTACCTACATGTGGGTCCTGACTACAAGGGGGGGCCCTGGCTACCTACAGGGGAGCTCTGGCAATCTAAGGGGGCCCTGACTACCTACAGGGGGGCCCTGACTACCTACATGAGGGGCCCCAGCTACCTATAGGGGGGCCCTGACTACAAGGGGGTCCTGACTACAAGGGGGTTCTGGCTACCTACAGGGGGCCCTGGCTACCTAAACACTAAGGGGGCTCTGACTACCTACACAGTAGCTAAAGGGGGGGCCCTGACTTCCTGCACACTACCTAAAGGAGGCCCCTAACTCCCTGTAGACTACCTAAAGGAGACCCCTAACTGTCTGTATAGTACCTAAAGGAGACCCCTAACTGTCTGTATAGTACCTAAAGGAGACCCCTAACTGTCTGTATAGTACCTAAAGGAGACCCCTAACTGCCTGTATAGTACCTAAAGAGGTTCCCTAACTGCTTGCAGCCAATTTAAAGGGGACCCTAACTACCTACAGCTTACCTTACTGGGGGAAACCACCTACCTACAGCCTAACTAATTGGGACTCACCAACACCTACCTACAGCCTAACTAACTGGGGTCCACCAACCTAACTGTAGCCTATCAACTTGCATAACTGGGGCCTGCTTATCTACCTGGGGGCTATTTACCTACCCACCTGTGGCTAGGTACCCACCCTACCTGGGGCTGGCCTAGCAACTTATCCAGCAGGGGTCTACCTACCTAAATAGGGCCTATCTAGTTACCTGTGGCCTCTCCCCACCCTCCAACCCCTTAGGATACTAGGCTTGTACCTGCTCTCTCACCCCTGGGTAGTTTGTACAGAGGTGGGAATAGGTAAAGAAATGCTGGAAAATTGAGGATTCTAAGATATTTTTGTGTAATTTCTGCAGGGATGAGTTGTGGCCGGGACAAGTCATCATGGCGGTGTGGAACAGATGCAGAAGAAAAGGGAATCGGAACGACTCATGAGAGAAGAGAACGACTCAGACGTCTCTGGTGAGTCCCTGACATCAAGGGTTATTTTTTTTATTGTAATGTAGGTGTCTGACCTCTATTTGGTCTCTATATGCCGGTGTGTAGGTTATACCTGAGCTGGTGTCTGACCTCTATGTGGTCTCTATATGGCGGTGTTGTAGGTTATACCTGAGCTGGTGTCTGACCTCTATGTGGTCTCTATATGGCGGTGTTGTAGGTTATACCTGAGCTGGTGTCTGACCTCTATGTGGTCTCTTTATGGCGGTGTTGTACGTTATACCTGAGCTGGTGTCTGACTCTGTGGTCTCCATATGGCAGTGTTGAGGTTATACCTGAGCTGGTGGTCTACCGCTATGTGGTCTCTATATGTTTGTAAGTTATATTCTGGTGCGCGGGTATAGTGGCAGCGCAAATGTGTCCCTGATTTGAAATAGTGAGGGAACTACCTGACCCTCGTGATAGGAGTCACACTTTTACTTTCTGCTGTTGTTTTATTTATATGGTGGTGAGGTGCGTGACCATGGAAAACGAGGAGGGGATATTGTATGTGGGTGGAGGGGGATATTGAATTGGGTGGGTGGGGATATTGAATGGATCTACTTAGCCCTTGTTATTTTCTATGATATGTTAACTGACAAAATGTGTAACTACATTGTTACTACACAATACATTTCTGATATTATGCCACTGTATTAGGTGGTACAATGGGCTCATTTATGTCTGAGAGGCCGGTATATTTTAATGAGTACGTAGGGTGGGCCCCCGAGATCATTTCCCACTGTTGTGCCCCAGACCCCTCCCCCCAGTCCGACACGACTCGTAACTCTTGTTGTGGTGGCGTAGAAAACATCGAATTTGTAATACGCTACAAAGCCACTAAGATTTAGCGGCTCAATTCTTTGGCGCAATTTACCAATCCATGTGTTAATTAAGCGTTGTGATTTGCTGTGTGCTGACGCCCAAGAAACCGTCGTTTTCATACGCCAAAATATATAAATTTTCCTGCAGCCTAATTCACAGCAAAGGTTTAATTACAACTGTATCTCTTGTTGTGTGCGTAGAAAACGACGCAATAGTAACACTCAACAAAGCAATAGTTGTGCGGCTCAATCTTTGGCGCAATTACAATCCAGAGGTTAATAAGCTTTGTTTTGCTGGTTGTGCTGACCCCAAGAAACCGTCATTTTTCAAAGCCAAAAATATATAAATTTTTCCTGTACTAATTCCCAAGCAAAGGTTAATTACAACTGTGATCTCTTGTAGTTTGGCTAGAAAACACGCAATAGTATACACTGCTACAAAGCTACTATTTGAGGGGCACAATTCTTTGGCGCAATTTAAATCCCTGGGTTAATTAAGCATTGTTTTGCTGGTGTGCTGACAAAAATAAACCGGCCTTTTTCAAACTGCCAAAATAAATACATTTTTCCTGTAGCCTAATTCATGTCCGAAGTTAATTAAGCCTGATTGTGCTTTTACATTTAGTAAAAACACACAGTGTTTTTAAAGACACAATACAATAAATTTTTCCTGGCCATTTTTGGAGCGCATTTATATTCCAAGGGTTTTACCCAACGCTTGTTACAGGGATCATTTGGATTCAAAAACAGGGTGTATACATATCATATACAGGGATACATCATCCAAACAGTGGTCTGTACAGTTTTTAGAACAAACAGTATGTCAGACAGAGCGGTGTGCAGGCCTCTGCAGCCTGCGAGTGGCAGTGGCACAAACATTCCTGTAACAGGCCCAGGTCGCAGCACAGCAAGGGGACGTCCGCATGCAAGGTCAACTCGTGTGAGGCCACAACTGCCGGGCTGTCCATCTAGCGGCCGAGTGTTGATACGAGCAACCCAAAGGGTTCTTGTTTAGGTGACTAGGTCATCCACTTCCTATCCCATATGACAACTGACAACCCTAACCGCCACGAGTCGGTGGGAACCACAGACACAACCATTAGTATGTCTGGCGCGGGAGCGGTCATCGGCCCTCACCTGTCCACAGCCCGCCCTCTGATCCGCATCCGGTACCCTCAGCAGAGATCTACATGTTGGTCTTGGCTCAGCGCCACTATAAACTAGGGATGAACAATTTGAGGAGGGCAGTCCAGCAGCTACTTGGGGCAGCGAAAGAAATGGGGCCAATATCCGCCTGCTTCTTGCAGTTAGGCGGCAAAGTATAGATGTGGAGAGTGGCATGGGATGTCGCAAGTGTGAGAGGTCACCTCGGCATACCAAGACCGGTGATGAGGACAGCAGTGACGATGAAACACAAATAGAGTGAAGTAGCCGAACCGCACTTTGTGAGCCGGGTGAGGCAAGGGCATCAACATCGGCATGAAGAAGAGGGCGTCAGCTTGCGCGACAGGCAGCAAGCGCAGCCAGTAATTTTCTAGTAGAGGTGCCGTTAGTCAGCAGGATAGCAAGCATGTGAGGTCGGACCAAGAGCGTACCAAGGGTAAAAAAACCCGCTTCGCAGGTCCAAGAAAGATCAGCACAGGGCTCAGCGAGGCAGCGTGCAGCAGTAGTCACTCAGTGCTGGAGCGTTGGCGGTAAAAATCCGATAACGGCGGTGTGCAGTTCTTGCTAAGACACCGAGGAGCCGAATATTGGTATATGTAAATCTGTGGGCAGAAGTGGAAGTGTTGGCCAGGGAGCTAACGTTTGGCACCACGGCCCTCCGCGACAACACATGCAGTCGTCACCCATCCGGTTGCCTGGAAAACGTGGCCTCAATGTGGTGGTCCCATCCTGCTGCCGCCGCAGCAACAGCAGCCAGCACAGCGCCAGTGGCATTCATGCCAAGCAGCCCAGTCAAGGCTCCACCACTCACCCGGTCCAGATGCTCCTGCTCCTCGCTACTCATGGCTCCATCAGTCGTTCAGCTAGCCAAATGCCAAGAGACAACAGAATGCGTCCAACCATCCTAAGGTGCATCATCTTACCGTGCCCAGTCCAAGAATGTTGGTACGGCATCCCTCCCTTTCCGAAATGGAGTGGACTTTGCACCAGTTCAGCAGAACTAATTGCTTGTGCCGAGCCGAGATGGAGAGTTTCCAAGCCGTAATTTCATTTCCAAAAAGGCATTACCGTATCACTTCATAATATGTATAACAGGAAGGTGGTTCAGTCCTTGAGCTTATCGTTTGTGCTGTAACTACGGTCAGGGCCAGTAACATGTCCTTTACGCCCACTGGGTGAATGGTGCTTCCCATCCCAGGCCACACCAACAACTTGTACAGAGACGCCGCTTATCTCCTCCACGTTGTCAAACTGCTGCACCTGCGCCAATGTCCGCCTCCTCCTCCTTCCACCACCACCACCAACTCAGCCTCCTCAAGTACTGCTCCATCATACCACAAGTGTATGCACAGCGGTGGTCACGCAGTTCTACACCTGGCTTGCCTCGGCAAACGAAGTCACACAGTTGAGGAACTGCTCCTGCGTCATGCAGCAAGAAATCGATGTGTGTCTTTCTCCGCCGCTGCCAACTGGAAAATCGGAACCATGGTGACGGACAATGGAATGGAACAAGGTGTCCCGCGCTATCAACCGTGATGGGGATGGACCATGTCGCCCTGCATGGCGCCACGAGTTCAATCTGGATGTGAAAAGGTTCCTGAAGCTTCCACCGATCTTCAGAACATTCTGAAATGGCCAGGAAACTGTGCATAGCACTTTATCCATTCGTACAAAGCCAGGAAAACAACCCTCCTCGAGTGCAGCGGCAGAACGGCCTCCCCCAACACACTCTGATAAGCATGTTTTCCACCGATGGAAATCCCAGCCTGCACATGTTGGACCGACTGTAATGAACAGAGAAAGGCCATTAACTAATTTTTTGATGACCAGCGCAGACAAAGTACTACTCCCCTGTGTAAACTTTGATGTCGCCAGTGGGCAGCCCTTTTCCCCAAGCGTGACACCTGCCGTTTGTTGAGGCCATTCTATGAGGCGGACGTTATATGTCAGTCGCCAGGACCAACGGGATGAATATACTCATTCCACCTTACTTTCATGTCACTGGAACAGATTCTGAAAAATCTGTCTGGCAGGGGACTGGAGATGATTGGAGCGACTATATCTCGTGGCATATGAGTCCGGTGGGGACTGAAATGGAGGAGGAGGAGGAGGATCATTGGAGCAGAACATTGTCCCTGGTTGAAATGAGTGTGAAATTCTACCCAGGGTGTTACACGAGAGGGAGGAACCAGGAGCAAGTCTGGAGGAGGTGATGGATTATGATGGAAGACGAGGGCAGATGACACCCCAAGCACCGTGGCAGTATAGCAGTGGAAATGGAGGCAGGAGCTCCTCGGATTCACCCTTGTTGCATATTGCCCCGCTGCATGCATATTTGCCTGGCCAGTGACAGCCGAATAGACATGCATCCGGCGAGAGTGGATGACTCATTGGGCTCTCCACCCTAATTGGACCCTTGCTACCGGTCCAAAATGGTAGCCTTTTTTCCCCAGCTAATTGTGAGAGGGAAGACAAACTCAAATACTATGAGGAAACCTCCTTAATCAGTTGGCTGTCAGTCTATGTGCGGCATCGCACCTCTGACAGTCTGACCGCCGGGGGTTCCCCAGTGCACACGTACTACTTGCCGTCGGCTTCTAAGGGGAAGTGGGGTGGTAGGAGCAGTACCCAGCTCCATCAGTATAAACCAAAAGTCTGGTAGTACACTGATGAGCAGCTTCCTTCACCCTGCCTAGTGAGTAGGGGCAGTCGCCAGCAGCAGCAGCAGACCTGGAGCAGTCCCCTGAACCAACAGGTTGTGGCCTAACTTGGACATGCACTCTGCCACCCTCATTAGAAGAGTCCGCTGGACTACTGGGCAAGCCAAACTGTATGTGTGCCGCAACTTGACGAGTTTTGCAGTGAGAAAGCTGTCCTGCCCTGGTGGCGGCAGTAGTGTGAGGCATCAGAGCGGGTGTTCAGTAAGCGGCGGGGGCCATCGTTACCACCCAAGGAGAACCCTCTTGTCCACTTGAAAATATGAACTGACATGACCTATGTCAAGATGAATCATCGTGGATCGCCAGATTCCACACACCAATGTCCTAGGCTCAGTCTGGGTTTCAAACTACCTCTCAGCCACTATTCTAGATGCCGCCACCCGCCTGATCCTCACACGCAATCTGCTGACAAAGTACTCCCTCTGCCCTACCACCTACCCCAACTTACAGGACTGTTATGCACCCACCTCAACACTTCTGTCATTGTGCCACCTATGACCATCATGCTGCTGAGCTGTTGCTGTTGCCGTGACATCAAACTGAGTCCAAATGTGCCACCTGTCGAACCTCATGCTGCAGCATGCTGTGGCTGCTGCCATGTCCTCCACACTGACATGGTGCCACTGCCTACCTCATGCTGCTTGCCTGCGTGACCTCCGCTCTCATGTCATTGTGCCACTCTGTGGCTTCCACTGTCTTTGCCACCTCCAAATGTCATTGTGCCACTGCTGATCTCATGCTGCTGCTGTCGTGACCTCCACACTGTTGATGTGCACACTGTGGCCTAATA
Source organism: Phyllomedusa bahiana (assembly GCA_025379985.1). Classification (NCBI taxonomy): domain Eukaryota; kingdom Metazoa; phylum Chordata; class Amphibia; order Anura; family Hylidae; genus Phyllomedusa; species Phyllomedusa bahiana. The sequence goes on from JAODAL010027775.1 coordinate 31,051, forward strand.
CTTGTTTTGGCCCGCCTCCAGAATTTCATTGAGCCATCGCCTGATCTCAAGCAGCTGCTGTCCGTAGACACTCCACACGTATCATTGTGCCACTCTGTGGCCTAATACTGTTTAGAATCCTCCAGATGTCATTGATGCACTGCCTGATCTCATGCTGCTGGCCGCCGAGACCTCCACACTGTGTGATTGTGCACTCTGTGGCCTAATACTGTTTTGCGCCTCCAGAATGTCATTGTGCCACTGCCTGACTCATGCTGGTTGGTGTTCGTGAACCCTCCACACTGTAACATTGGTGCCATCTGTGCCACTACTGTTTTGACCACCTCCCAGAAATGTCATTGTGCCACTGCCTGACCCTCATACTGCAGCGCCGTGACCTCAACACTGTGTGATTGTGTGCCACTTCTGGTGGCCTAATACTGTTTAACCGCCTCCAGAATGTCATTGTGGCCACTGGCCTGATCTCATACTGCGCCCTGCCGTGAACTCCACACTGTGTGATAGTGCCACTCTGTGGCCTAATACTAGTTTAGTAGAGGCCGCCACCATAAAGTCAATGTGCCACTCGGCCTGAACTCATACTGCTGCGCCGGCGTGCACCTCCACACTGTGTGATTGTGCCACTCTTTGGCATAATACTGTTTGCCACCTCCAGTAATGGTCATGGGGCCACTGCCATGATCTCATGATGCTGCTGTCGTGACCTCCACACTGTATCCCTTGTTCCACTCCTGATGCCTAATATGTTTCATTGTGCCGGTTGGCCGTGCCTCCATAAAGTCGGATTGTTGCCACTTGCATGATCTCATGCTGCTGCTTTCAGTGACCTCCACACTGTGTGATTTGTGCCACTTCTGTGGCCTAAGAACAGTTTTGCCGCTCCAGATAATTCATGTGCCACTGCCTGAACTCATGCTAGCTGCGTCGAGACCTCCACACTGTTATCATTGTGCCACCTGTGCCTAATAAACTGGTTTTTGCGACTCCAGAATGTCATTGTGCCACTGCCCTGATCTCATGCTGCTGCTTTCGTGACCTCCACACAGTTGTGATTGTGCCACTCTGTGCCTAATACTGGTTTTTAGGCCGCCTCCAGAATGGTCATGTGCCACTGCTGATCCATACTGCTTGCCGCCTGACCTCCATACTGTGTGATTGTGCCACTCTGTGGCCTAATACTGTGTTTGCCGCCTCCATGAATGTCATTGTGCCACTTGCCTGATACTCATGCTGCTGCTGTCGTGACCTCCACACTGTTCATTGTGCCATCTCTGTGGCCAAAAACTGTTTTGCCGCCTCCAGAATGTACATTGTGCCCACAGCCCTGATCTCATGCGCTTTGCTTACGTGACCCACACAGGAGATATTCCAACTCTGAGGCCTAATACTGTTTTGCCTGCCTCCAGAAATGTCCATAGTGCCACTGCCTGATCTCATGCTGCTGCATGTCGTGACCTCCACACTGTGTGATTGTGCATTCTGTGGCTTCCTCCTGTTTTGGCCACTCCAGAATGTCATTGTTCCACTGCTGCCTGACCACATACTGCTGCTGGCGAGTGACCTTCCGCACTGTCATTGTGCCACACTGTGGCTTCCTCGTGTTATTGTCCACCTTCCAGAATGTCATTGTGCCACTTCCTGCCCCTCAAGCTGCAGTGGCTGGCCGGCCGTCACCTGTCCACACATCTGATCCTATTGTTGCCACCATGAGCTCTCAGCTTGTTTTTTTCCAGCTTATCGCAGGCATACTTTATCATGCTACATTCCCGCTGATTTTTTGTCAGTTTTTGCCCTCTTAAGTGCCCAGGAATTTTATAGGTGAAGCGATCTAAGAGCGGGCGGCAGTCACAGCGTTTAATACTAAAACACAACCTTGTATGAAGACCAAACAGCTCCCACTGCATATTTAAGCATGGCACAGACGTTCTACAGCACCGAAACTATAACCCAGCAGGCTCAGTGCACCTTGATATAGCTGCTTTTTAACGCGATTCGTGCCAAAGTAATTCGGCACCAAACGAATTATGACGGTAAAATGTCCGCGAAGAGACCGAAACGAATTTTATTGAGAAATTCTCCCTCTCTAATTATAAAAACTGACAAAGTATGAAATCGGCACGGTTTTTTTTATGTTGATCGGATTTACCTTTCACGCAATAATTTAGGTGAGAGATCTGTGCATAATCTATTACTATCGGCACCATTTCGGGCCGCTCCTGTCATTTTGGCGGCCAGCAAATCATCCCTAGAGCATATAGCAGGGGAGCTGGGTTCGACATCATGACAGTAATGTGTATAGTTTTGTCCATTGGGCTGGAAAAAACACATGTACCTCGTTTACATAGAACAGCCCTTCCTGTTATCAGCATCAGTGTTTCCGTGTGTCTCATAAGAGGCAGGATGTGTGTTAGCTTACTCCTCAAACAGCTCAGCGGCACAGTTCACTTTGTTCACAACAGCAACTATGCTACTAGCTGTGAACATTAGAACATGGTATTTAGGAGAATTTCAGTTCTAGTTAGTTAGGCTGAGACTTATTAAAGAAGCATCTATGCGCTGTACAGCCGTGGGTGGAGGAGTTTGTGCTGGCGATACAACCGACAGGCAGGCATGGCATATGAAATGGAGAGTGTATTTGGTACAGCCCAACTGCTTCTTGACCTGCATTGAAATGGCTTTTTTTTTACCATTTTTTGGCCGTTTTTGTGAAATTGGTACCTTGTATTTGTGCAGCCCATTTTGTTTCAAAGACCCACCTTGTACTTTACAATATGATACAGAACTTCTTCTAGTCACTGCAGTGTATTTCATAGGTTGCAAAACCACCTTTATTATCCTCAACACAATTAAATTAGTGTTATTTTCACTTGGCGCAGCCAGTTTTGATTCAATACCCAACTTGTACTTTATATTACGATACAGATATATGCTAGTAATTTCAGGTTGTATTTCATAGGTGCAAAAATATCACCTTTTATAATCCGTAACACAATTTTTAATTAGGAGTTTTTCACTTTGCGTAGTGCAGCCCAGTATTGTTCAAGACACCCTAGTACTTATATTACGATACAGAAATTTGCTAGTAAATGCGTATGAATTTCATAGGTGCAAACAAACCAACCTTTTATTATCCGTCACACAATTTATTAGGTGTGTTTCACTTTGGCGCAGCCAAGTTTTGTTCAAAGACACATCTTGTACTTATATTAGGATACAGAAAATTTTGCTAGTAAATGCAGAATGATATTTCCAATGGTGCAAAAACTCCTTTTCTATCGTTTTAACTTAAATAGCTTTATTGCAGTTTTATTTTTTCAAGAGCTATCTTGTATTTAAATTTGGATACAGAAATTTCCAAAGTTACTGTTGTGTATATCATTGTGCAAAAACCCCCGTTTGTTAGCCGTTATAACTTTTAAAATTAAGCTGTATTTGCACGTGGTGGCGGCCTAGTTTATTTTCAAATGCACGTTGTAACAACAATTTGTGATAGAAAAAAATTCTGGCAACTGATCACATTTGACATTGCAGCAAAAATGCAATTTCCTCATCCGTGTAACTTCTGAATAGTTTTATTGCGCTGTCGGTTGAATCACTTTTGGCGCATTATCGCACTTGAATAATATTTTGTTTTGAAAACTATCATTCCATCAACTGGCAGTGTAAATGCCCTGGGACTGAGGAAGAACCCTGTTTGTTTTGTCTTACGGTTCTTCCACCAGACACAATTCACAGGAATTTCGCTATGAATACAATTTCAGGTACTAATCCAAGTTGGCGTGTAGAAATTATAGCGGGATTTAAGAATAGCTGTGATTTGTCCGTTCTTTTAATAAATAACTTTCCAGATTTGTTGATAGACACCATGCAGTTAAATTGAAATCCAGCAATTTTGTTTTGATTAGAGGGATTTGAGAATAAGCTGTGGATTTGCCGCTTTTAAAAGAGACTTTCCAAAACTATTCCATACCTTCTCAATTTTTTATCTTTCTGAACATGGAGCGAAATGACAGGTGGTAAGCGAGCCAAAGAGGGGTGTTAGGACATGGAAGTAGGGTATGAGAGAAGGTGCACCTACCAGTTGCGAGGGACAACAACGCAAGCCAGCGGATCATCGGTTGCAGGACCGTCAGCCTGTCATCGCTGGGTCAGGGCCCTGTGAATCTCAGTAACGAACAGCGTCGCCAATCTGTTCTTCGTGGTTAATGCACCTGCATCAGCAGTCTTACTCCTCGTCCTCCAGTCACGGCCAAAATGTCGTCATCATCATCGTCATGTGGGTCAGGGCGGGTTTTGGGGTCATGCTGCGGTCCAGGACAGGGATAGTCAATGTCCAGTTCCAACTAAAATGGTGGTTCAAAGACTCCTTTTTCGGCACTTTTAAATCTGGGGGTCTGCAGGTTGGGGCTCGTGCTGGGGCCCCAGGACAGGTATAGTCATGTCCAGTTCAACAAAAATGGGGGTTAAAAGACTTCTTTTTCCAGCACTTTTTTAATCTGGGGGTCATGCAGGTTGGGGGGCTCATGCTGTGGCCCGGACATGGATAATCAATGTCAGTTCAAGTAAATGGGTGGTTCAAATCATACTGCCTTCTGGAAAATTTTTAATTGTGGGTCATGCAGGTTTAAGGGTCATGCTGTGGTACAAGACAGGGATAGTGAATGGTCTGTGACTTTTTTTACTGTGACTTTTTTACCTAATTGTGTTGCCTAAGATGTAGCAACGTATCCATTTTACTGTTGTGGATGTTAATTCCAGTTCCCCAGCCCTGTTTGAGTGTAAGAATGAAGGTGTTGTTCCTCTCCCATAGACTTTAATGGTCATCGGCGATAATCTATTATCGACTATCGGAAATCATCTTGATAATATGACGATAGTCGACGTAATCGCTCATCACTATTTATTTGTATAAAAAAATATTGTGAATATTTTTTCATTTTTAAAATCTTAAACTTTGTGTATAAGACAGATAATTATAGCACAGTAGTGTAGTATAATGTAGCTATCGTACTTGAAATGCTTTTTATTTTTTAAGACATTAGGAGACTTATAAATGTAGTAGCAATTTTTCAAATTTTCAGAGAAATTCAATTCAAAATTGATTTCTCTGACCCTGCCATTTTTAAAAATATCACACATGTTGCCCCAAGAGTGCTATCAGGGCAGTATTAGCAGTATTTAAGAGTCCCTGAGTAGGGATGAGCGATATTATCGCCAAAAGTTGGAATCGGCACGGTTTTTAGGCTCATCGGAAATTTCCGACCACGCGATAGTTTAGGTGACAATCTTACGGATAATCTATTACTATTGCACCATTTTCAGCGTTTTCTGTCATTTTGGCGGCCAGCCAATCAGCTCCGAGTATAGAAAGGGGTGAGGAGGATGTACAACGTCACCACTTTGCGATGTATGGATCTCATTGGATGCAAAAATCACGTGACCTCGTGTTATCTATGCAACTGCATTTCCTGTTTGAGCTCATTCTCTGTCTATGCCACTTAACAGAAGGACGTGTCTGTCTGCGTTTAAACCAATAGCTATTCTAACAGCTCTGAGAGACAGTCTCTTTTAATACAAGAAACCATCCACCTACCTACAGCTTAGAATAGAGTTATATTAGAGAATTTCACTTCTTATTTAGTAAGAGAAAGTTTTAAGGATATCTACCAGTGTGTATAGAAACGGGGCTGTGGGAGAGAGGGGGGGAGGAAGGTCGGCAGCAGAAGAGGCTTTTGAAAGGAAGGGAGATATTTTGCAGCTCAGTGTGTTCTGTGAACTTGAATTGAAAAAGCATTGTTTTTTACCACTTTTTGGCCAGCAGACCTCTGATAGGAGGTGAACTTGTCCCTGTTTTTTCAGTTCCATTGCAATCACTGTGTGTCAGTGTTACCAAAAACCGGCATAACTTATCCCTATAACTTTTAAATAGTTTTTTTGAAGTCTGTGCGTCTGTTTGCCGCATAGAGGTTAGTTTTACGCATATTGTGTTATACATATTTGATAGTAAATTACGCCTGTTGTCAGTGGTGCAAAGGCCACCATATTAATCCATATATCATTTAAATACTCTTATTGACTCCTTTTTCCAGCACTTTTTAATATGTGGGTCAGACAGGTTTAAGGGTCATGCTGCGTTCTAGGACAGGGATAGTCCCTGTCCAGTTCAACTAAAATGATGGTTCAAATAATACTGCCTTCTGGCACTTTTTAATTTGTGGGTCATGCAGGTTTAAGGGTCATGCTGTGATACAGAACAGGGATAGTGTATAGTCTGTGACTTTTTTTCTGTGACTCTTGTTGCCTAATTGTCTTACCTAAAATGTAGCACGTATCCAGTTTCCTGTTGTGGATGTTAATTCCAGATTCTCCACCCCTGTTTGGGTGTAAGAATGAAGCTGTTGTTCCTCTGCCATAGACTTTAATGGTCATCGCCGATAATCTGTTATCGACTATCGGCATGATAATTGACGATATCGACTATCGACTCGATAACGATAGTTGACACAATTGCTCATTACTATCCCTGAGCAATCTGAAAAAAGGTTCCTGCTTAAATGGTGCAAGATAACTGGTAATGGCCGAGGGTCCTAGGGTATTCGGCTGTATGGGGTCCTGAAATTTCTCATGGCAGCCCTGTGTGGCCCTAGTGTGCTAATTGACCCAACCCCAGACCTCAGATATGAAGGAACACTTACTGTATTCTGGGGCCTCCTTTAAATTATGATATATGTTTAGACACCATTTCAGATTTGCAGATACCTTAAAGTGCTAAAACCTAATAAACATGGCTAAAAAGACCTCATTTTGGAAACTGAATCCTCAAAAAATTCTTTCAGGGGTGTAGTGAGGAAATTGACTCCGCAGGTGTTTCACATATCTCTGCCACTGGCAGGTATTAGCAATGCTTCCATTAATGCTTTTACTTGTTTTTCATTCTTGATGGATTCGCTGTAAGAAATTATCTTGCTTTCCATATTACACCATAGTCATGAGCAATTTCAAAAGTGTAGCGAGAGTCTCTGTATACATTGGGGCACATTTATAAAGGCAGTTGTGCCAGAATTCTGGCACAATTTACGCCCAAAATAACGTCTTACAAGCTTTCCATGACTTTTATTATGTTTTTTTAGAGTTTCAGATGCTTCCGCCTGTCCTGAAAAAGGGGGTGTGGCCTCATCAAAAGGGTGTGGTTTCGCAGAAAAGGGCATGGCTTAAAATGTAAAAAAATGTCAAAATTTTTTGTCGATTTTACAGCTTAAAAAAAAAGCAAACTTTAAAGAGGTACAAACTTAGATAGACAGTTCAAACCCTGAACAGATTTTAAACATGCGAAAAGGGGGGCACATTGTAAAACTGTCGGGCCCTACCTTTCCCACTATCTAAGAGTTAGATACTATTGATAAATGTGCCCCATTTCTGTTTTTCCCGGCCAAACCAGCGGGCCCTCTTCTAAAATTATATTTTCATTTTCTTGGGCAAAAACATGGGGGTGCAAAGCTTCAGCTTTTACTGTCTCTCAGAGTGTCACTACTGCATACCAAGTAAAATTTCCTTCCATAAAAAGTTATACCAGATCCATAAAACAAAGACGAAAGTCAAGTTGTTAATGTTTGAACTGTAACATGACTAAACCCAACTACCTCCTAGGCCATTAACTGTAAACAGTCATGTTCATCAGCAGCATCAGGGAGAAATTATTTAAAAAGACCACTATCTTCACTCTCCCCTCCAGAGGCAACAGAGTGGCTGGATTCAGAGCGGTGCAACACTGGATTGTTACATGGTCTGGGATAAGTAAATCACACTGCAATCTCAGATGTCTGGCAGTGGATAAATGATGTGTCTGTACTTGGGTGAGAACTGCAAAGTTTATGGGGGCCATAAAGGGTTTTACGGGGTAATTAAAACAATTCATGTTTTTACAAAGCATTGCTTGTACTGCTACTACTGTGCACACACAGGATGGTGCTCCCATTGCAACAGGATCCAGCCTCGCTGAGTAATAAGCAACTGGGCATTGTTGTCCTGCTCTGAATTAAGTTAAAACAGCAGCAGTTTATCCTGTTTCTGTATAGTACAGTCTGAAAGGTTTGGTATAATCCGGGATGCCAAGTACAGGAAATGACAGTATTGTTAGTTTCCGTGTGTAAAATGAATCGCCTAATCCATGAGGACAAATGGAGAAGATTTCAAGAGTCATAAAAAGTTGATGGGCTGAAGCATTTCCTTTACTTATCCATGGTCTACAATAAGACACCAGTCCCAAAAACGTCTCGACAGACCATATTGAATTATGTTCTCTATTGATGTTCTTCTTACAGTAGCAAGGTGTCATACTCCTTGTGAATTGCAATGTCCCAGATAAACCACAGTAGTACAAAAGCAGTTTCCTTTTTGAGGCTTTTCAACCCATTGTCATCAGGGCCGGGACGGGGTAGGCAGAGGTAGGCGATCGCCGGGGCGCCTCCCTTGCCGTCCCTAATGGGCACGTCGGGGGCCCGACCCTGCCGGGCTCCAGTGCTCCCAGGGGCCCTGGAGCGCTGCGCCTTTTGCTGTATGTGGCCGCTGGCGCCTACAGCGAGGGGCTTCTGGGAGCAGAAGCAGCCTCCTTTGCCCCGCAGACGTGTCGGCCCCCGCTCACCGAGGATGCTGGATCCTCGGTAAGCCGGGGGCTGCACAGCGGGGTGCCGGGTCCCACAGCGCTGGGACCCCCCGCGGCTCAGCCGGCAGGTCGCGATGAAGTGATGTCATGCGCGCTGCCTCTCCTGGGGCGCACAGCGGTATAGGCCGTCGCCCGAGGAGAGCCGGGGGGAGTCCCCGGTGTGGAGGGGTGATGAAATCATCACATCTCAGGTGGACAAAAAAGGAGCGACGGGCCGGGGGCAGAAGGGGGGCGCGGGCCGGGGCAGAGGTAAGGTGAGTATAATGTTATTTTTTTTAAACTGCCTGAGAGGCCCCTATAAAACCTGCCTGTTGCCCCATAAAGCCTGCCCGTAGCCCCTTTAAAAACTTCCTTGGCCCCCTAGCCTGCCTGTAGCCCCTATTATTGCCTGTGGCCCCCTACGCCTGCCTGAGCCCACATACGCCGCCGTGGCCCCTATACGCCTGCCTGGGCCCCTATACCCTGCCGTGACCCCCTTCCCGCCTGACCCCCATTTTCCCCTTGCCCTTTGGCCCCATCGCCTGTGTGGCCCCTACCCCCTGCCTGTTGCCCCCCTACGCCTGCCTGTGGCCCCCTAACCCCCGCCCGTGGCCCCCTACGCCTTTCCCGTGGCCCCTACACCTGCTGTGGCCCCCTACACCGCCCGTGGCCCCCTACGTGTGTGGCCCCCCCCACGCTGCCCGAGCCCCCTACCCCCCTGCCTTTTTGGGGCCCCATACGCCTGCCTGTGGCCCCTAAGCCTGCTTGGCCCTAAAACCCTGCCGAGCCCCCTACGCAAACTGTGGCCCAATACGCCTGCTTGGCCCCCAACGCCGCCTTGGCCCCCAAAAGCTGCCCCGTGGCCCCCCTACGCCCGCCTGACCCCCATATGTGCCTGAGCCCCTAGTATTACCTGCCTGAGCCCTATAGCTATATCCCCCGCCCGAGTGCCCCATATTTATATACCTACCGTCTAAGGGGGCCAAAATCTATATCTGCCTGATGAGGAGACATAAACTTCCCCCGACTGAAGGGGGGAATCTATATACCTGTTAAATGAGGGGATTATATACCTTTAAATTTAAAGGGGTTACTGAAATTTGAGGATTCTAAGATATTTGTGTCCCAAATCGCAGGGGGTTTGGTATTGGCCGGGGGGCAATCAGCATGAAGGGTGAACCGGGTGGAGAAGAAAAGGGAAATGAAAGACGCTGATCAGAAAGATTCCCCCGGTGATCACTAAATGTAAATGCAGTGTAAAACCTTAATGTCTGCAGAGCCCCATACAACTTTGTATCTCCCCATTTGTCATGTATGCCCGGGGGTATATGTAAAAAGCCCGTGTACAGCTGATAGTCACTTGGGGGTCCGTTTGGTCTGGGTTTTGGGAGGATTATTTGATCCTTTGTAGTTTTTGTTTGGGTCTTGGTTTTTTTTAGGAGTGTTTTTATAAAATCATTTTTCCGGTGATTTGTTCATGTTTTTGGTGGATTTTTGGTGACTTATTTGTAAAGGGATTTCACTGTCTATGGGGGGGGGCGTTTTTTAAAACCAAATTTGTCAGGGTGATTTCTTGTCATCGACTGCTGGGAGATGAACGGGAGCTATTGGGATACGCAAAATTAGTACAGGGCCTGGCCAGGGGCGGAGGAAATTTGTTGGGGGGGGGGCTTTTTTTTGGGAGCGGGGGGGGGGGGGGGGGCTTACTCGTCAAGGGCACCAAAAAATCCCTTTTTGCCCCGGGCCCCTGATTTCATATAAAAATGAAGGAGAGAAAGAAGCAGAAAAAACATAGAGAAAATATAAAAATTGGGAAACACTGTAATTGCACGACTTCTGATTAAAGTAGATTTATTTATACTGCCGGTGCCCCGCTTTTAAAAAAAAAAAAACTCTCCCAAGTTTGGTATTTGTCACAAAAACTTTATAAAAAGGATCCAAAGCTATGAAGCCCATAATGGTTTCAATAAAAACCAACTCATCACGCAAAAACAAGCCCATAATCAGTTTTGTATACAGAAAAATAAAAAATTAGGCCTTTAGACTAGAATACAAAAAAAAGAAAATATTTCTTTGTGAAAAAAGTAATAAAACTAAAAAACTATATAAAATGTACAATTTCAATTTTTCCCGGTCACTTGTAAATTTTCCTGCATTTATATCGCATGGGAATGCATGAAAAAAGGGAAAAAAAAAACAATGACAAAACCCCGCGTTTCCATCTCCCCCCCCTCCCAATTTCTATGATCTATTGCTAGAAAAACTATGGAACACAAGTATCCCAAAAACTGACAAAATCCTTAAATGGATCCATGAGTGGTTTAAAATAAAAAATTGGTGACTTCTAAAAAGGGTTTCTGCACTCCAAAAGCCAAATAGTGTTCCCTCCGTTTTACGCCCTGCCATGCGCCCATTCAGCAGTTTACACCCACATATAGGGTGTTGCCGAACTTGGAAGAAATTGTGTAATAATTGTTGGGGGTTTAAATTTTTCCCCGGTTTTCTTGAAAAAAAGTACTTTTTCAGCTAAAATTGCTGATTAATGGAGAAGATAATTTTTTTTTCAAAATTTTGTGAAACATCTGTGGGGTCGATATACTCACTACAACCCTGAATATTCCATAAGGGTTGTATTTTTTAGGGTTGTTTATTAAGTTTTAGCACCTTATGGTCCCTGCAAACTTAGAACGATGCCTAATTAAAATTGTATTGAAAATGAGACCCCAATGTCCGGTATGTGCTCCTCCTACTCGGAGGCTTGTGGTCGAGCCAAATAGCGCACTAGGGCCACATATGGAATATCTCTAAAAACTGCAGAATTGGGAGAATCTATGTTTAGTTTATTCCCTTGTCATATCTACCATGTTTCAGTAAATAATGAATAAAAATTGAAATCTACAAAAAAAAGTAAAATCTTGAAATTTCACCTCCACATTGCTTTAATTTCTGTGAAATACTTAATGGTTTAACAAACTTCCTAAACACTGTTTTAATACTTTAAGGGGTTTTTTAGTTTTTAGATGGATCACTTATGGGGTATCTAAAAAGCAAACCCCTAAAACCCTTTGCAAAATTTGGAAATGGTTCCTAAAAAATCTATGTTGCAAATTTCTAGAAAATGTGAAAAATTGCACTAAATTTCAAACCCCTTATTGCTGAGAAAAACCCCCCAAAATTTAAAAAAAAACCAACCTACAGAAAAACAGTAGAGTGGTATAATATTGTCTTCACACAGAAATTTTTGACTTGAAAGGGGAAATTTTTTCCAAATTTTTTTCACAATTTTTGCATTGGACCAAAATTTTTTTTTTTGTATGGACCAAAATTTTTTACTAACTTAAAGCACAATGTGTCATGAGAAAACAATCTCTAAATCACAAGGATAGGTAAAAGTTATTCTCAAAAATGGGGCTCTGTCAAGAAGGCCAAAACTGGCTGCGGCGAAAGGGGGTTTAAAATGTACATGTTTTACTGTTATTGTGGACTCAGAGGTTAAAATTTACCTATTTTTTACGCCTTTGAAAGACCAGATGTTTTTATATCCTGATACATTAAAAAATGGAATTCAAAGAAGGTGTACTTTTTTATGACAGTGTGTGTATAAATACATATATCATTTTTGATGTTATTTAAGTGATAACATTATTTTCATATTTTGCATGTGGTGTCATAGTTTATGTGTCTGGTATATGTTGATATAATTGCAACATTAAAGGGGTTTTATCGCTACAAAGATCATGTCTCAGATTATTGGGACAGTAAAAAAAAAGCACTTTGAAATTGGTTGATTACCTCTGTCACTTGGTTTAGCAGATATGGCTTTTTGTAAAACTGTACTCTGTTTCTGCTGTGCTGGTCGGGACACACCCCTGTCCGTTTTCCCCCCGAAATCCCCTCACTGTTTTGGTGGTGACATTTCATTAGCTGTTGGGATACGCCCCAGACAGGAAAGTCTGGCCCCCCCCCTGTGCTGGATTTGGGTTCTGCACACTCTGTATTTTCTCCCCTCTGACTGTTAAAATCGATAGTGAAACCAAGGGGTGTGGCTCTTTACACATTTTCCCAGCTCTGGGTGAATGATTGGCAAATTTGGTGTTTAAATCACGATCCCCCCCATATAACACAGTGTTAATCCCCTGTTCCCTCCTATACACAGTCTTCTGCCCGATAACAGAGGGAGAGGAGGGGGGGGGGGGGAGGGCAGTGGATTGCTTTATATAACCCCCGTTGCTGTCTGTAACGGAGGGGAAAGGGGGGCGTGTATACTCCTCCATGTCTCATCAGTTCAGGTTTTTGTTATAACTGCACTAGCAAGCAAAGCTTGTGCAGCCTGAAGCCTGCAGACACGGAGCAGCTGCAGGAGGCTGAGGAGCTGTGTTCGCAGACATCCCTTTTGTTTTATTGCCTCACCCGAATGATTGCACAGGTCTTCTTTAGGAGAGATACGCCTTGGGAGGGGGACACGTGCTGAAGGAGGAAACTTGCCCTGGATTTCAAATTCAATCTCAGAGAATTTAGCTGAAATCACGAACAGTCAAACTATAGATAGTCCTTTAAATCAAGGCCAACCTGGTAATAGTAACAGTGCTTATGAGTACAATATAAATGGTGGCATTATACAGCATACAGAAACATTATTCAAGTATACAAATGATACATCACATCCATATGTATCTATACATGTAAGACATCAATTTATTTATCCAAATGCATTTATTTATTACTACACAGATGGACAAAATTATTGATACTATTCCGCAGAGAAAGAAAAACTCACAATATTCACTTAAATAACTTTAAACTGACAGAAGTAATAATAAATTTGAATTTACTGAAAGTCAAATAAAGAAAATCAGACGTTACTTTTGAATTGTGGTTCAACCAATAAATAAAAAAAGAAAAAAACTGATGAAACCAACCTGGACAAAAATGATGGCACCTTTTACTTAATATTTTGTTGTGTAACCTTTTGAGACAATCACTGCAAACAAATCATTTTTGTAACTCTAAGTGAGACTTCTGCACCTGTCCACAGGTATTTTGGTCCACTCCTCAACTTCTACAGTTGTCTCGGGATTGAAAGATGCCTTCTCCAGACTGCATGTTTCTACTTAGACCAAAGATCTTCAGTAGGTTTTAGATCTGGGCTCACTTTAGAATAGTCCAATACTTTGCTCTTAGCCATTCCTGAATATTTTTAGCTGTTTTGCTTTGGGTCATTATCCTGATGGAGGACTCATGACTTGTGACTCAGACCAAGCTTTCTGACACTGGGCAGCACATTTCACTCCAGAGTGCCTTGATAGTCTTGAGATTTTACTGTGCCAGATGCCCCAAAACATAACCAAGTCTCCTCTATGTTTCACAAGAGCTACAATGCTCTTTTCTTTCTATGCTTCATTTTTGCATCTGTGAACATAGAGCTGATGTGACTTGACAAAAAGCTCCAGTTTTGTCTCATCTGTCAAAATGATATTTTCCCATACGTTTTATGGCTTGTCAATATGGATTCTTATAAATTACAGTTGGTGCGTTCTGCTGATAATGTACCTTAATCTTGGCGTTCACCTCTAATCTCTCTGAAAATTATTTTGGGCTCCTTGTTTGCCATTCGTATCATCTGTCTCATCAATTTGTCATCAGTTTTCCTATTGTAGCCATCTCCACTGAGGTTGGAAATGGTCCTATAGACCTTAAACTTCTGAATAATATTTGCAACTGTAACAACAGAAACATCAAGCTGTTTGGAAATTGGTCTCATAGCCTTTACCTTTAACATGTTTGTCTATAATTATCTTCTTAGTGTCCGTTGGTCAATGTTCAGTGTGGTATACACTATGATTACAAGCACAGTGACTAATTTTCACCCTTTAAATACACAGACTGACTGATTACAAATTTCAAGGGACTCGGTCACACAGTTTATTCCACCTTTGCTGAGAGCAGTAGTTTCAGAGCATTTAATGCTCAAATCTGGCAGTTTACAGCCTGAAAAGAGTCCCGCTTGTGAGCAGGTGTTAGCCTCACCTACCGGTGGTTAGCCCCACCCATTCACAGATGAGTCATCCTATAACTGTGAATTGGAAGAAACCTGTTAATAACTGGCTGGTGGGTGGGGCTAGCTGCAATTGGGTGGGGCCAACACCTACTCATAAATAAGCTGGACTCTTTTCATGCTTCAAACTGCCAGATTTGAGCATTAAGGGGGACATGTATGAAAACTGTTGAGATCTAAGACTTTGTTTCAGATTTCCTCTTTCATTTCTTATAGTGCTCTGAAAAAATGAAATGGGAACTCTAGTTGGTTGCTATGGGCAACAAAGAAAGTCTTAGACCTAGACAGTTTTCATACATGTGGCCCCAAATACTCTGAAACTGCTGCATCTTACAAAATAAGGGACCCAGCGCTTGAAACAGCATGCCTGTCACTAGCTTGTGCAGTCCTCAGCAATGATGACAGGTTCCCTTTAAAGACACATGTGATGCTAATTACAGGACCCATCTTAATTTAACATGTCCCATAATTATTTTCAATCTTTTCTAGGGGTATCATAATTTTTGTCCATGCCAGGTACATTCGTTTGTTTTTTTATTTTTCAGATGAGCCAGAATTGAAAATTTAATTTCTGTTTTTCATTAATTGATTTTTCAATAAAATTAAATTCATTATCACTTGTGGGGTTTTATTTTTTCATTGGAAGGTTACCAACAATATGTATATGACTGCCTTGTTGTAATTAAGTTTTTTTACAGGCTAGGAGTACTTTAATTTGTAATAGTTTTTAAAGATGTGTAGGTTTTATGCTGCATGTTAAGAAAAATGTGTTAAGAATAAACATAACCTATCTACTTTAGCTGTCATGCTTATGAATGTAAAGGTCATAAAAACTTTCATTGGATTCAGCTATGTGGATGAGCTCTGCATGCATATATTGCTTTATGACATGTTAGCCCACTCATCCTATCCTAGAAAATTATGAGATATAGACATATATCTATAACTCGAATAAAATGGATACACGAGAGACATTATTGAGAATAAACCGTATTATGCTGAAAATGCTTTTAATTTATTACTGTACTACAAAAGGTTAAAACATAACTTGTAATATAATTTAAAAAAAATAAGTTTGAACATTAGACAAAACAAAACCCATATGGTAGGAATCATAGAAAATATAAATTTAAAATAATTAAACCCTTCCATGACTTTAGAATCAAGAAGGCTTTAGATTAAGGCAATAGATGAATCCAGGGTAGATTGTTGGAATCTACCAATAAAAGGATTAGAACTATAGGTAATTCCAAACTAATTAACAATGAAGCAATGCAGAAAACTTCAAGGACAAGCAAGAAATAGACCTATAAAGCTATGTCTTTACTGGAAGTGGAACCGCCCCGAAAAGAGCATCCCCACACCTATGGTGGCTAACCCTGATAATTCCTACTTGAAGTGACCAAATTCAAAAGATAAAAGGCAACTAATAAAGCCAAGCATAACAGAGGATAACAAGATGAAGAACAAATTTCAAACGATAATCCACTTACATGACCTTAGATTCAAGAAGGTTTTAGATGGAGGCTGTAGATTGATTTATTGGTAAGGCTCGAGATTTATAATAGTTTATAATGCTATAAATTGTATGGGTAAAGAGATGATGATAACAAGACATTATTATCGGCAGTCTCACTACCCCTTCAACATATCAAGGATTGACTGAGGCGCGTATTGTTACAAGTCACACTTATCTATGATGTGTACTTGGTATTTGTAGTCATTATTAACTTTT
This sequence comes from Phyllomedusa bahiana, assembly GCA_025379985.1. Lineage (NCBI taxonomy): Eukaryota > Metazoa > Chordata > Amphibia > Anura > Hylidae > Phyllomedusa > Phyllomedusa bahiana. The sequence continues at coordinate 47,482 of JAODAL010027775.1, forward strand.
GTGGTACATACACCTGAGATATCAGACTTATTACATGGGAAAACACATTGGGTGTTGTTTGTGAGGGTTTTAAAATTTATACCCCTTGTTGTTACCTTGTTTTATGCTTGAATCTATTCATTGGCTTTATCTTTTTGATTTGGCCACTTCAAAAAATTGGACTTATCAGGAGTAACCATTTTCAGATTGAGGTGCTTAGGGCCCACAGGTGAAGATGATTCTAGGGGCCCACCAGTTGAGTTGTTTCTAGGCCCACAGTCAGAGTTTATTTTAGGGGCCCACAATACAGCTACTGTAAATGGCTGTGCATGTCTCCCCTACTTTGCCTCTTGCTTTTTGCCTATTTCTCTCCACTTTTCTGCCTCTTCCAAGGATGTATATGCAGTTAAAAAAACAACTCCAGGTCTACTATGTTCAGGGTCCCAATTGGGGGTTTCCCCTATTGCCCTGTGGGCCAGTCCGAGCCTGGGGATAGCCATGGTTTGGTGGGAGCACCCATTAGGTAGTGCTGCATTGGATTGTTTCTTAATCTTACTGCATTTGATTAGTTTGGAATTAACTACAGCCTTACTCCTTTATTGGCAGATTCCAACAATCTGGACCTACTTGGATCATACCCTACATCTAAAGCCTTCTTGATTTTAAGATCATGTAAGTGGATCATCATTTTAAATGTATATTTTCTATTATTCCTACCCTAGGGAAGGGGTTGATTAAGGGTAAAAAAAAATTATACTGAAAGTTAAGTTTTAACCTTTTGTAGTGCAGTAATATATTATTGGAGAAGAGTAGATCTGAAGTATAGATCTTCAGTGATATGTGATAACTCTTTTGGAAACAACAATTAGACAGGTCATCCCCAAATTAGGATTATATTGTGCTTAAATGTCTGCTAGAGAAATTAGAGAATAATTCGCTCAATTTAAAGCATAATATATGATAAACATATCAACACATTATTTCTCCTATTCGGGATGTTAATGATCTACTATAAATTAGTGTAGTTAGCTGCTACATTCATCAGTTGTACATATAAACTGCATCACCCATCTCTCCTCTTCTTCAACCCACAATACACATTGCGCTTGGTCGCTATCTCAAGCCTAGAGGCGGCTATACCTCCTGGGCTAATTTTTAACAAATTTTCCTATTAAATGTGACCATTTGTTGGTGCTGGACCAGACAGGTTTCATCAATCACAGACAACATCTGCTTAATCTATGATGTAAGATCAATAGAACTTGCAGCTTTGCTCAAGGCGTTTGATTCGTTAGCCTGTTTTTACTTTCATTCTGTCCTCATTGCTTAAATGCTTCCTCTCCACTACCAGGATTGCAGCTTAACAGTGTACAGCTCTACCAAAGCCTTAGTGCAGTATGATTTTTTTTCCAACTCTCGATGTCCACTGAGGTACATATCAAGACCCATTATACAAACTCCTCCTTATACTTTGCTTTTTTTCCATAACTTGATTGTCATATGTTCTAAGCCCAGTTTTAAAGCCCTAAAGATCACCTTTCTTTTGCCACTTTGGTCATTTAGAATTGTTCCTTAATCTCATTTCATATCATAAATCTGGACGATATTTGTACCAATTGATAAAGGGTGCCTTAACTAGATGCAGACTGTCTGTTAACTACAAACATACCAACTAAGGGAAGCATGTATGATCGGGTTTTTCACCCTTTTCTGGTGTCAAATGCGCCGAAGTGAGCTGACTACAATGTCATTGTTCATAAGACTCGACACTTTTTAATGCGCCCAACATAAGGGAGCATTCTGGGGGCGTACCGCACCACACTCGTAATATTAAACACACATATGAATGTGGTTCGGCAAAATTAGGCGCATTACTGCTCAAATAGGCAGACCTAGTTCAATGTGGTCTGCCTGAGCCTGAGAAAGTGCAGCTGGATATGCTGTTAGAGAAAAAAATGTCCAATATTTCTCAACTTAGGCAAGTACAATAATAAAAAGTAATTTATGATAATTATCAAACTATATAAACTTAAATTATACAAAGTAAAAAAAATATTTTATCATATAAAATTAATATAAAAATGTATAATATCCCAAAAATATAAAAATATCTCCTATAAAATGTATTTAAAATTAAAAGAATCTAAGACTAATTTTACATTAAATAACCCACCGATTATGATGTTCAGATTTTTAAATTTTACATTTTTACTACATTAAATTTTAAATTTATTTTTGCTGCTCTCACTCTTAATTCTACATACAGCAAGATCATGCATACCACAGGTCTTGCTAGGACCTATGGTCCACCAAACAAAATCAGTACCATAGTTTCTATTCAGTGACATGCTATTCTAATGACTTTTTATTTCTAGCCTATCTATAGCCTTTATACATGTTAGGCACATTACTAATGCGCCAAAGTTCCGTTAGGCGCCAAACACACAAGCGAGACGCAATGAACTTTAGACTCCATTTATGAACGCACAAAAACGACTTTCATACATTCAGGCGCATTATACACTTTAAAATAAATGAGAAAATTAACCGATGAACCTAGTTCCATAAATGTCTCCCTAACTCTGCACAGACATTTTAAAACATCCATGCAGAGAACGAAACTTCAAACAAATTGTGCAGTTGCGCGGGGGGAGAAGTGGCTATGAACGATAGCTGGCTCTCCACTGAAAAGGTAGGGATGTTTTATTACTATCCCTATCTTTTCATTTGCGTTATATACAGTGCTCAATGAGTGCTCTGAACACAGACAAACAGGAAGCCTGTCAAGTTCCTGGTCTTGGTGTCAGCAGTAGATGCGATAGCTGCTGCATCTTCTGAGACCCAGATCAGCTCTGCAGTGAGCTCAGGGGATATATTTCTCTTGGATTTCTCCTAAAACTGAGGCTAATATTCCCATACATCACATTGGACAGTCCAGGGAGTCACTTTAGTTTACAGAATTACTACTTTCTGGTCAGCAGATATGGCACAAGGCTGTATTTTAACTCTGGTCTCAGCCAGCTTTATTCCTCAGGTCAATGTACAGAAAGCATAAACAAAAATCCTCAGCCCTTTGGCTACTAACTAAACACAGACTTTCCTGGCTAACTGTGGCCTAAACCTATTGTCCAGCACCACAAACCCAGTACTTTTCTAATCTCTACTGGACCACACTTTCTGAGGTCAGCCATCTGCTTTTCTCAAGCTTTGGGGTCAAAGCCCTCTCATCAGCTTTGCTGTTGCTCACAACTCCAGGTAGTGAACCATACCCTCCTGGTGTCCTGAAGGAACAGGTTTTAATAGGCCTGTAAGACCTGACCCGGAACATGGGAATGGCCGTTCACCTATAACTACAGCCATTACAGAAAAGCCGGCCTGGATTAGCTGCCTGTGCAGCCATACTAATAAGGGTCAGTAAGGTTACTAACCCAAAACTGCCAGCTTACCCCACTGAGGCCAGGCACCTCAGTGGCACATACTTCGTAAGTCTTCTGCTGCAAAGCATGCAGGAGCAAGAAATAACCGAAAAGCCATTATAGCGTTAAAGCCAAAGTGTACTACAAACAAAGGGAAACGTGCCTGGTCAGGAAGGAGGTAAACAGCCCAGTCAGACACTAGTTAAAATGCGCTAAATCTTCTATTAATATATATATATATATATATATAATATATATATATATATATATTATATATAATATATATATAAAATATACACACAGAGGCGTAAGTTGAAGCTTCTGGGCCCTGGTGCAATTAGTGAAATGGGCTCAGCTACCATGTACCATTTACAATGCTGTGGCAGAAGGGCTTTTAGGGCCCCCTCAGGCTGCAAGGCCCGGTAGCGACTGCTACCTCTGCACCGCTTGTAGCTACGTAGCTATGCCCCTGCCACTATATATATCTATCTTTATATGTATATCTAAATATATATTTTTAATATAATTAATATATATTGATATATATTTTAAAAAAATATATATATTAAATCCTATTGAATAACAATTAAGCTATTAGGATCATTGTTCAATCAGTCCAAAACAGCGTTGCCTACAGCAGATTTGGTCCTTAAGTGTAAAATTCTTTGGTGTCTGCAAATGTTCTAATTGATGTGACCTAAGATTCTATAATTAAGGCATAATAAAGGATGACAGTGGGTGCCCCTTTAATATCTGATAAAATCGATAATAAAAAACCAAGGATGACATGTATGAACGTTGGCACTGACAGACCAGTTCTAAATAGCTTTAAGACATTGTAGAATTCACCAGAATGAATAAACCTGTTCTTCTGTAGGTCATACATACAGGCGCATTGTAGTGCCAATATGACAAGTTTGGCTCAGGCATACCAGCTTTAACTTGGTCTGGCTGTTCTAACTGTTCTGCACCTAGATTTCGTGTCAAAGAATCATAAATGTGTCTTCTTCTATGAATGTGGAACGCGCCTAACTTTTGGCACATTAAAAAGTGTCCTTTGCCCATTACAAGGCCATTTATTGTACCAAAGTTTGGAGTGCACCTTTTCATTCATTCTTTTTCGCTCAATATACACCAGAAAACTGACGCAGCTCCGTTCATACATGTCGCTACCCAATCAAAAACTTTAGATTAATTTACTGATAAAATAGCTTGATGTGTAACTGAAGTGAAACTTTGTAAAACAACAAAGCATGATTTTCAAAGTCTGAATTAATTTTGTAGATTCTATGGGTTTGTGTATTATTGATTAGCTGCCTTAAATTGAGTGTCTGCCAACACTCAAATGTGAGCATATAGGTCTACCTTCAATTAATTTTTATTTTGTGTCAGTATGAATATTGTGTTGGCAACTTCCATTAGTGGGGATAAGACTCTTTTTAAAATGAATCATTGAAAACTGAATTAAGATAAGATAATGTTTCTTCTAAATATTGTTATAGACCTCAAATGGAAGACAATCTGTTCCTGATGACCTGCTATCTAAGGTTACCGTTCAGGCCTTCTTTAACAATGCCATTTTTATGGGGGCAACAAGAGTTTTAAAATTTAAACAGGAAAGGACTGAAAATGTGATATTCATTGAAACTGTGTGAAGATATAAGTGTTTTCACGTGTGCATTTTTGTCATTTTAGGGCAGCTGTATGCTTTTCTGGTTACCAATCAAATTAGCTAGAGAGCTGTTTCTAATTTCTACCGGTAACCATTACGTTTCGCATCACCTTTTGATATCGAAGAGTATGGAGAAACAGCTTTACACTTTGTGCAATATGTTAAAAATGTTTTAAACTTTACATTTACCTATACATGTGATAAGCAAAGTATTAAGTTCTTAGATGTTAACCTAACATGGGATGTAAATAAGGAGTAATTGAGCCTCTATGTTTAAAACCAACAGCTGACTGTTTTCCCCCATATTAAGAATAATATTCCTTGGAAAAAAATTCAGACAAAATGTAAATGTACAAGTCCTGTGACTTTTGTCAGATATGCACTCCTGTTTGAGAGCTAGACACTATCCTGACTAGTCCCTGGATGGGGAGGTGAATTTTGTGTCTAAGACTTCATGTGACTTTCTAACATCTAACTAAACATACTTCTCATCCTGTGACTTTTTCTACCACTTGTAGTCTCCAAGTTAAAGAAATTGCCCCATAGCAGAATGAATAAAATTATAACAGAATAGCAGAATAAAAATATAAATATTAGCACCATATGTATTAGAAGACCTACAATGTTCTGTTAGACAGCAAAAAGCCACCAACTTGTATCCCCATACAACAGACAACAGACAACTTGAAACTGAAACAAACACCAGTCTAAGACACAGGCAAATGTTGCTAGTAGCATGTAAACTGAAGGACAGCAGCTAAAACATAATGCAGGAGACAGGCCAAGGTCAGAATCCAGCAGCTAGGGTACACAGGACTCAGAAACACGACCTCAGAGGGCTTTAGGAAACCGTACAGAACCATAGTACTCTGCATGGAGGCCCGGATTGGTGGTAGCAGCTGGGTTTTAACTCCAAACTGGTGCCAATAAGGTTCTATACAGCAGGATTAGTCAGTCATCCCACTTCATAGAAGACTGGTGTCAGCTGTTGGTCATTTCATGTTCCCCTAAAAATCGGAATAAAAGTGAAAAAAAAGTTGCATCTATCCCAATAAAAAGTACACTTCAACCCACAAAAAATCAGTGTAAGTAGGTGAAAGTACAAAAAAGTTAGTGGTCACAGCAAATTAATAAATAGAAAATGTTTGGATTTTTTAACGGCAGTAAAACATAATGAAAACACTACATATTTTTTATTGCCAGAATCATATCAAACACAGCAAACATAGCGCAAGTACTTTTTTCACATTTCACCCGACTTTTATTTTAATTGTGGTTTACCAGTACATTCTATGGTACAATAAATGACACCACTAGAAAGTTTATCTTGAACTGCAAAAATAAAAGCCCTCATACAGTATTTCTATGTAGATGGACAAATAAAAAAAGATATTGCTCTTGGAAGACAAAGAGGAAAATAACTTAGCGCCATATTATTATGACTGGCTATCAGGAAGGGGTGAAAGCTGACAAGAATGATAGGATCTTTGATTTCTCATTTCTTGTTTACCACTAAGAAGGAAGAGTCTACAACCTGACTTTCAACTTCTAGAATTGTGGCCACCATAAGTGCCAAAATTCTGCCATAATATGCCAAAAAAAATGAATCTGTCACTTCTTTGTTGAATAATAACACTTATACAGTAGAAATAAAAGTTACATTAATGGTAACTCTAAACTTATACTTTGATTACATGTAAACGGTGTATATAACTTGTAATATGTTGGTTGCACCACTAAATTTCTTTAAGAGCACATTAGTTGACATTAATCTATGCGGTTTAACCATCTTCCGCTTTATAACACTACGGAACACTCATTTTGGTGTCTTTAAAGT
>JAODAL010027776.1:0-54384 GCA_025379985.1 Phyllomedusa bahiana
AGCATTGGAAAGTCTGAAGAAAAGATATTTTGGTTTTCCAATTTTTGAAATTTAAAAGCAAAAGGGTTAGGAAAATTTTTCCCAGTCCCCTGTTCTCTAATACTACAAATAAAAATCCATGTGACCAATTCCCTTTTGTAGCACCTAATTGTAAATAGAGCACATCTGTATGTAATTTATTCTTGGTTAAAAAATCCGAAAAAATTAACTCTCGCAGTTCAAAGTGTTTTTCCCCCGTAGCGCTCCTACAAGCCATTCCCTATTATAGTCCTTGGTTCCGGGGACTATTTTTTAGCTTTACGAACCCTGGCGTCCTCAGGGCGCTAATCGGCGGGGAAGGGGACGGGGCTGCTTAAATCCCCCCGATTTCACTGTTTTAAAATCACAAAAATTGATCTTCTTCCCGATTTTGTACAGCAAACCACTGACACCTGACTTTAAAAGTTTTTTTAATTGTTAACGTTTAAAAGGACTCCACGTGCTTTTTCATTTGTACTTTCCCTCCACCCAAAAGGGTTTGTACGACGGGGAAAATCTCTTTCATAATTTATTCCGGTAAAAACTAAGACCTGGAATAAGGAAAAAAAATTTAAAAGCAAAGGCCAGTAACCCAGTAGCTTAAAAAACTCACCCCCCTGCACTCCCAGTTTGTCTATCAACGCGGTCTCCCGCCTGTAAGCTGGGAGATCTCTAAGAAACTGAGGAGAATTCCGTTCTCCTCCTGTTAAAAAGGGGCCGCGCTTTCCCCTGGCGCACACGCCGGCATTAATGCTATGGGCGTGCGAAAAAACGCCGAGCCCCTTTCCCCGGTCTGGGCGCGGCAGCACGTCATGGACCAAACAGCTAAACTGTGTCCAAAACCCCACCTAAACAACCACCGGCCCGGGACACCGCACAGAATTCCAAGCTGTCTATGTTTACTTTACAAAAATCGGAAATTGAAACTGGCAGTCAGGACAACCAAGGGTGGAAATGGGGCCCCCTTTTATATTCACAAAAGACAGATAATTTTAAATGAAACAGCAGTAATCCAAAACCTCTTTAAAGTCCCTTTTGGGAGAAAAAATTGAGTCAAAATATCCACTCCGTTTCCCTCTGCATCAAAAGTCTATCCCATTTTTCCCCCCCCTTATTGGGTGGGGGAAACCCGTCAATCCCATAAATTTCACCTTTTCAAATCTCCTGCAAAACACCACATGCTGGTAAAAGGGGTTCTCTCCCATGTTTGATGTCTTCACATGTTCTCCCACACTCTGCGAAAATTCTCTCACTTCTTTCCCCCGATGTATTAAAAGCCCGCAACTGCAATTTTAATTTTGTAATCAAGCCTTTCTTTACAGTTTAACAAAATGTTTTATCAGAAATCCTTTTTCCCATACTTGCTGTGGAAATTTTTCCCTAGTCCATGTAATCGATCCACACAGAACTGCTTTAAAACATCCCAGAATTGGGTTGGTTAAGCCCCGTTCTGGGAGTCGGGATGCATTCAAAGTGGCTGGGGACCAAGGAAATCCCGAATGCTCTTCCCCTTGGGTAAGAATGAGGGTAATCTCCAATCACTTGTTTAGATCCTCACCCAAATTTTTCAAAATCTCCCTTTTTTGTGATAATTTTTTCCGTACTGGGGCAGCAGCTCCATCAAAATCACCGATAGGCAAAAAAAATACCCTCATCCACTTTATAATTCCTTCTTGGGGCCCAGAAAAGCGTTCCTAGGGATTGGAGCTTTCCCCTATGGGGGTTTCTGAGGCCCCCTACCCGGGGAAAACCCCTACTAGGAAACTTTCTTTAAACCCCGACCTGTTTTTTAAATTCCACAACACTTGAACAATTTCTTTTTAACCGTAGATACGACCTTTAGGGATTCCTCTCTTGGGGGGGACCGGATGATACTATCCCCCCTCAAAGGGAATTTGGTGCTGTTGTTTTTCGGAAAAAAGGTTTTAAGGGCCCCTTCTGTGTTTTTAAAGCAGACATCCAGAAATGGTAAAGTAAAATCATTTAATCCGAAAGTAAAACGTAGATTAAAATCATTTTTCTCATTCAAAAAAATGACAAACGCCCTAAATCTTTAGGGGGCCCGTTCCAAAGGGGCCAAGACTTGTCAAATATCTTGATCCTTTCACGGGGCTAAAAAAAAAGTACCCCAAAAATACCCCCCGAAAGGGGTTTTCATAATTTAGCTCTTTTTTTGGAAATTTACGTCAGTGAATCGAGAAACTAATTTGGGAGAGGATTAAGGAATTTTGTAGTAAGGATGAATCGCAGTATTAAGGATTTAGTGAGGATAAAAAATAACTATTAAAAACCCCCAATAAGGGTGGTAACACGTAATTTGGGCACGAGGAATATACCAAAGTGTTTAGATATTTTGAAAGATCGGAGGGGATAAATCTGAGTTGAACCCTAATCCTCCCATTTTGAAAAACTTTAAAACCCTCTTTTTTTTTTTAACCCTGAAATTTTTTATTTGAATTTATCAAAAAACGGGTAAGACAATACAAACATTGACAGGCAAATGTAGGGTGAGTAAGCCTGATGCAGCAAATGAAATGCAGTTTTAAAAAATCAGCATAGTTGCATGCAGAGGGTATCTTTAAATACGGGGGTGATTTTGATTACAAATTTATATTATAACTATAAAAATGGAGTACTATGTTCGTTTTCCCCACTTTATAAACATAAATTTAAATATCTCAATGTATTGGGGTTAAATACACCGAATAGGGGGTGTAAACAGGGAAAAGAAAGTAACATAACCCACCATGACTATTTTAAAAGAAAAGAGAAGGAGCAAATCTAACTAAACTCAATTTTTTTGTCATATTTATGAGACCTTGCATATCGGGACGAGGACCAATAGGCCCAAGGGGGTGCATTTGGGGGAGAAGGTGGGGGAAATGGGAACAATTCTCCGCATAAAATTTGGCGCACTCTAGAGATGACCTCCGGATGTGGATAGGGAGGTTTTTTTCCATTTTGCTGCAATATGATCGTGCAGAATTTAAAATGAAAAAGAACTTTTGGATACGCTTTTGGGAAGGAATCGTATGAAGGTCAAGGGACCGAATTTCAGGGAAAGGGAAATAGGGATCCGAAATATTTCGGTAATAGCTTTTCCACATCGCCCCAAAGCTTGTTTACAAGAGGCAACTCCCCCACATGGTATCAGGTACCCCAGAGCCGCAAAATCTCCACAGTGGTCAAAGGGGTCTGAAACTTTGGGGGGTTCAGTCTAAAAGGGGGTAAAGTCCCCAAGTAAAATTATCTTCCGCATATTTCTACAGGTTAATACCCCTAGAGAATTTTTTGGATATATTAGCTGCGAATTCCCATTTTCCCTTGCAAAATTTTTTCCCATTCCGTTTCCCATTTAACTACATAACTGGTTGTGAGGTTTCTCTTGGACATCGAGATGAGTAAATCAAAGAAAGCCAGTTCGAAACCCCTTTTCTGATATAAAAAGTTTTGAAAAAAGGGGAAGGGGAGGATCTCAGGGTCCCTCCAATTTAACAGGGAGTGTCGGATCTGGAGGTAACATAGAATTGGTTATTAGGGAAAGAAAATGAGCTCTCAATTTTCCCCAAAAGACTTGATTGTTACCAAGTAAAGATCTCCAATTTCGGATTCCTTTGTGGGCCATTGTACAAGGGGAAGATGAGGAGATTCTGCTAGCAGGACAAATATGGGCATGAATTTTCTTTATATAAGCCTTGTCTTGTCACACATATTTGTTCCAAATTGTGCAAGGTGATTTAAAAAGTAGGAAGGGCAAATGTGGGTAGATAGAACCCCAAATAGATCTATTTAAAATGTTTTGAGGAGGTTGAGGGACTGAGCATCCTCTAAAAACGCCCCGTTGGGATCCGGAACGTTCCAGAGGGTGTTGATGGGGGTTTAGAACAGCTGACATTAAAAACGAAAATTAGGAACTGAAGGCCACCTTTTTTTTGAGGGGGTGAGGGGGTCTCTACTAATTCTTGGTTTTTTACGGGCCCAAATAAAGCCGAAAAGTAATTGCTGAAATTTTTTGACGGGGTGATGGGGGAAAAAGTAAAATTTCCTTACTAAATAAGATTTTTCGGGAGAAGGGGAGCATCTTTGTTATCTGGATTCTCGCCATCCAAGTGGGGAAACTGGCTGGGGACTAATTCTCCCCAATATCGCAGTGACATTAGAGAATTGGGTTCCCGTTTTTATTAGAGTCTGGAAAAATTTGGGGCCTAAGTAAAGTAATAAAAGACGACCAGGCAAATTTATTTTGGGCAGTTGGGTAATTAGGGAGATGGACAATGGGAGGGAAGGGTATGGATTTTTATGTATTAAGTTTGTAATACAAAACCAAATTTTTAAAAGGGGTTTGAGAATCTAAAGGGGGGCAGGGAATTTTAAAACCCAAATTTATTAAACTCAGAATGTGGATCTGATTAGAAAGGAAGATTTTTGACTATTTGCTTTCTATTTTCCAAAAAGGGCCACCTTTATTTTTTTGCCCGAAAGTGCCAAAAAGGGGGGTTCCCTTTGCGGGGAAAGCCCCAAATTTTTTCGGGGTTAGGGGAAGTCTGTGTTCAAAACTTGGGAAACGGATATTGTAAGGGAAATACTGTCCCCTTTTTTTTTTGGGGTTTTTCCCATCTACAAAAGGGGACTCGAGGGACCTGTAAGGGGGAAAAAGCTGGAAGGTTTACTGTCCCCCCACTTTTGAAAACCTAGCGAGTTTAGATGTGGGGGCCTGTTTCCCCATCCCTCAGGGTTTGTGGGCTTAGGGCCATAAAGATTTTTTGAGTGCAAAGGTCTTCAATTCCATGAACACAATGAGTTTGCCCCAAAGTCCCCCTTTAAACCCTTTTTGTCCTCACCAAAAACTTTTTTTTTTTAAATAGGAAGTTTCTACCACCAGCCCCGGGGGCCAGGGCCCATAAACCCGTTTCTTGTCCCCGGGCCCTATAAAAATCTGCCCCTTTGGGTGGTGGGGGGGTTTGGGTTTTTTTTTTTGGTGGGGCCCAATAGTTTTAAAACAGAGGAGATTTTTTTAAGGAAAAGATATATTACCCCTCTTGGTCCTGTGGAACGGGACCCCCGGGAAAGATTTAGGGTGTTTGTCACTTTTTTGAATGGGGGAATAAAAGATTTTTTAATCTACGTTTTAAATACGAATTAATGGAGTCTACTTTACCCAAATTTTTGGGGTGTCTGCCCTTTAAAAAAACAGCAGAAATGGGGCCTTTTAAACCTCGGTTTTTTTTCCCTTTAAAACCCAAAAGCCCCAATTCCCTCTTGAGGTGGGATAGAAATCATCGGTCCCCCCAAGAGAGGGAAACCCTAAAGTTAGTTTAAGGTTTTAAAAAGAAATTGTTTTAAGTTTTGTGGGAATTTAAAAAAAAGGCTCGGGGCTTAAGGGAAACGTTTCCTTGATAGGGGTTTCCGGATAGGGTCCCCCAGAGGAAACCTATAGGAATTTCCTACAATGGCCCCAGGAACGCTTTTCTGGTCCCCAAGAAGGAATCTAGTAAAGGGGGGTGAGGGGATTTTTCGCCTCACGGGGATTTTTATGGGGGCTGCTGCCCCCGTACGGAAAAAATTTTCACAAAAAAAATGGGAGATTTTTAAATTGGGTGGGATCTGAAAAAAGTGTTGGGGAATTTCCCTCACCAAATTTCTTTCCGTAAGGGGAAAGAGCATTGGGTTTTCCTGGTTCCCCCAAAACCAAATTTTTAAAGGAACCGGGCTCCCCGAACGTGGCTTTTAAACCCAAACCCAAATTTTGGGGTGTTATAAATGCAGGGGCTTTTGTGGCATGCGATTTTCATGGGGAAAAGGGGAAAAAATTTCCCCCAGCAATTTTTTATTGAAAAAGGATTTTGATAAAACAATTTTTTTAACTGTAGAAATAAAGGTGTGATCTACAAAAATTTAAATTTCGTTGCGGTCTTGAAATACATCCAAAAACCGTGAGAGGGAAATTTCGAAAAAGTGTGGGAGAACATTGAATGACATCAAACATGGGAAAAGACACCCCTATAGCCAGACATGTAGGGGGTGTGCATGGAGGAGATTTTAAATGTGTGAAATTTTTGGGGATTGATGGGTTCTCCCCCCAATCGGGGGGTGGCAATGGGGTAGACTTTTGGGTTTCAGAGGGGAAAAAGGGAGTGGAAAATTTTGGGCTCAAAACTGTTTTCTCCAAAGGGGCTTTTAAAAGAGCGTTTTGGGTTACTGCGTTTCATTTAAAATCATCTGTTTTTTTGTGAAAATTTTTAGGGGCCCCATTTTCCAAAAACCCTTTGGGGTTTTACCCGACTGCCGTTTTTTAATACCTGTATTGTTGTTTAAAATAAAAATATTGCACAGCTTGGAATTTTGCTGTTTCGTTGGGGTCCCGGCGCCCGGCTGGGTTGTTTAGCTGGTTGTCGGGACACCCGGTCAGCCCGTTTTGGGCACATGACGTGCTGCCGCGCCGAGACCGGAAATGCGCTCGGGTTCTTTGCGCCCGATAGCATTAACCCCCGGCCTTTTGTGCACCCCGGGAAAACCAGCTGCCCTTCTAACAGGAGGAAAAGGATTTCATCCCCCGCTTTTAAAGGGGGGGGGAGACCATTTTTTAGTTGACAAAAGGGGATGCAGGGCCGTGGTATTTTTAATTTTTTAAAGGTTATGGCCTTTGTTTTATATTTTTGCCTTTTTTCCAGGTTAAGTTCGGGTATTTTTTGTATTGTATGTACCAAATCATAGTTAACTTGTTGTCGTTTTCCTTGTAGTCATATTGAATATACTTTGGGATTTGGTTTTGGATACTAAATCCCATTTTCACAGGTGGGTCTTTTTGACTTATAGGTTTTTTTTTGAGTGGAAACCATATTGGATTTAACGTAGCCTCTTTTTAATTTTATTATGGGCATTCTTATATTTTTTTGAAATTTAAAAGGGTTTGCTATGTCTTGATTTATTCCCCTTAAGATACGTGCTTATTTCTTGAACAATAATAATCTAGTTGTCAATTTTCCTACTGTGCTATATTGAATTTACTTTGGGATTTGGTAAAGGATACTAAATCCCATTTTCAAACGGGGGGGCTCTTTTGACTTATAGGGTGTTTTTTTGAGTGTAAACCATACCGCCACCCCTCTATTTTTGTGGAAATCATACCACTACCCTTTTTTGTGGAGTGAACTTTTAGTCTCCATTTTCCCTGTAGTCTTTACAAGATAGAAATTTGTTTATTATTTTATGGTCCCTTTAATAACTCTGGACCTTTTTCTTACTTCTGAACAAATCTTTTTCGTACTTCGTCCCCTGATGAAATGCCCTATTTGGGAACAAATGAAAATGTTGGGACATTTGAAAAGTAACAGGGTTAGTTTTATTAGGGCTTAGGTCCTGACAGGGCCCCCCCTTTCGGGCCGTTGTCCCTGATTTCTTCTTTAGGGTTAATTTGTCTATTTAGGATTTAGTGAGGTGTTTTTCTCCTCTTTTAGAAATGTATAATTAAAAGTGAAGTTTTAATACATGATTTTTTGTTTTTGGCTTTTTGAATTCTCATGTATGGTGTGGGGGATTTTTTGGGAAACTAGGGATTGTTAGTAGTCCTCCTTTGTGTAATTTTCATTAATGAAGCCTGTCTAAGTCCTTACTGCCTATATGGAACCCCTTTAGCTACCTAAACCCTGCCTTCCTACCTGTACAGGGCCCCTATAGCTACCTAAACCCTGCCAACCTACCTATATGGGGCCCCTATAGCTACCTAAACCCTGCCTACCTACCTATATGGCCCCTATACTCTACCTAAACCCTGCCTGCCTACCTGTATGGCCCCTATAGCTACCTAAAACTATGCCTGCCTACCTATATCGCACCTATAGCTACTTAAACCCTACCTTTATGGCCCCTATAACTTACCTAAACCCTGCCTGCCTACCTATATGGGCCCCTATAACCCTACCTAAACCCTGCCTGCCTACCTATATGAGCCACTATACCCTACCTAAACCCTGCCTGCTACCTATAAGGATCATATAACCCACCTAAACCCTGCCTACCTACTTATTTGGCCCACTATACCTAGTTAAACCCTGTCTGCTTATCTATATGGGCCTCTATACCCTACCTAAACCCTGCCTGCCTACCTATATGGAATCTATACCCCTATGCCTGAGAAACATCATGTGTGAGTCACAAGATGTAACTGCACTGTAATCACATATATGTCTGCAGAGCATGTGTACATGTATCCAGAACTGCAGTTGAAATCAGAAGTTTACATACTCTATAAAAAAAAACCATATGCATGTTTTTTCACTATCTGACAAGAAATCAGAATAAACCTTATCGCTTTATGTCAATTAGGATTACCAAAATAATTTATATTTGCCAAAGTCCAGAATAATGAGAGCGAAACAGAATTTGTAAGGCATTTTTATTACTTTCTGCAAAATCAAAAGTTTACATACTCTAGGATTACTCTGCCTTTAAACAATTTGGTTTGCTCACGTCATGTCTTTGGAAGCTTCCGGTTTATTGGCAACATCTGAATTAATTAGAGAGACACCTGTGAATGTATTTTAAAACACACCAGAAACACATTGCTTCTGTGTGTAACCTCAGGGGAAAGTCTAAAGAAATCAGCCAAAATATCAGGAAGAGCATTGAGGACTTGCACAAGTCTGGTTCATCCTGGGGTGCAATTTCCAGATAATTGAAGGTGTCTCATTCATCTGTATAATCAACTATACACAAGTACCAACAAGATGGGAATGTATAGCCATCATACTGCTCAGGAAGGAGATGGGTTCTGTGTCTCAGAGATGAACGTGTTTGGTCTGAATGTGCATAAACAATCAAGAACAAAAACAAAAGGGCTTTGTGAAGTGCATTTTGGGGCTGGTAAGATTTTTGTCTTTTTTCCCCAGTTTAAAGAAAGGGACTGTATCAAAAAAAGGGTGGAAAGGGCACTCTGCCAGGAAGAAGACAATTTCTACAAAAAAAACATTTTTAAAAGCCCGATTAAAAGGGTTTTTCAAAAGCACACAAGAACAAAGGACCCACATTTTTGGAAGGGGCCCTGTTCCGGGGGTTTGTTATGGGGCTATATAAAAAATGTTGGATGTTTGAGAGCTGTGTTATGAATAAGGGTCCTTTCTGCAATGTTGACCCGAAACGCTCAATTTGCTTTACCATGTCTGTTCTTTGATTTTTTTTTTTTCACCCTTTGGGGCAATTAAAAATTAATGTTTTTTTACCCATGGAGTGTGAAACCACCTTTTACACTGTTTCCTGGATTTGCTACACCTGTGGCGGGGGGTGATTGGTTCGTGCACTAAGGAATCCCCAGTCATTTTTCCATGAGGAGGATATGGTGAGCTGTTTTTTGTTCTTATTTACCTGTGGTTGGACAAAACTAAAATAGAACTGTTTGGCCTAAGACCATGCTACTTTTGGAAAAAAAAAGGGGGTGTTTGGAAGACTAAGAACACCACCCCCAACAGTGAAAACGGGGTGTCAGATCATTTTTGGGGGGTTGTTTTGTCAGGAGGGATTGGTGACTTTACAAAGTAGATGGCATATAAGCAAAGAAGTTTATTGACAATATTGAAGCAACTCTAGACATCAGCCAGGAAGGAAGTTGGGCGGAAATAGGTTTTTCAAAATGGACAATGACCAAGCAAAATCCCAAAACTGGTTACAAAGGGGGTTTTTGGGATAACCAAGTCAATGGTTTTGAATGGCCATCACAAAGCCCCTGATCTCAACCCTATTGAAAATGTATGGGCAAAGGCAAAGTCGGTGCGGCAAGGCGCCCAAAACATGGCTCAGTTACTCAGTTCTTTTTCAGGAAGAATGGGCCAAAATGCTCCAACTTTTATGGGGAAGCTTGTGGAAGTAAAACAAATGTTTAAACCCAATAATACGTTTAAGGGCAATGCTCCAAATACTAATGAAATGTATGTACACTTTTGACTTTGCAGAATGTAATAAAAATGCCTTAAAATTGTAAACTTCTGGTTTCAACTGTATATAGTCACTGTATGATGGTAAAAAACAGTCTGCAGAGTCTGTGTATACTCATATCTACCACTATGTGGTCAAGGTATGGTGGATATATAGAGTTTGCAGAGCACCTGTGTAAACTGATATATACCACTATATGATCACTGTATGGAGTTAATATTCCCCTTCATCCTCAGGCAGCACACAATGAGTTAATATCCTCCTCACCCCAGCTAGGACCGAAGAAACGAAACAAGTATCAGGTTCCAAGAATCCTAGCATTAATTAGATCCCCTTCATCCTCAGGCAGCACACAATGAGTTAACATTCTCCTCACCGCAGCCAGGACAGAAGACAAGAAATGAATATCAGTTTCAAATAATTCAAGCATTAATTAGATCCACATCACACATATAAGCTCTCCTCAGATAATGAACAGACCTGTTATTACAGTGGCTGTCTGTGGTTGAGACTCAAGAGTTTCTTGGTGCATCGCCTCATTGCCTCACTATTGATCTGCCTAATTGGCCTGAGTTTCCATCGCCTGAGGATCTCTCAGCCTGCGTTCCAGTTTAAACGCCGCACTGCTTCCTACCTTGCTGGCAGCCGGACGTTGGATGCTCCACACCAGGAGAGTGCGCAGTATCATAGGGCGGCTGCCTCTGCCAGCTTATAATGGCATTTTAGCATTTCCCTATGTGCACTGCCAGGCTAAGCACTCTCCATGGTGCAAAGGCAGGAAATGAGTTATCTCACACTTTCAGCTGCCTCTGCTGCCTGTGCTGATTTTGTTGTTAATGTTCTCCTGGTTCAGGGGATTGGCTGCTGCTTCTATTTTGTTTTCTGTGCACTGCCATGCTACTTACTCTCCCTGGTACAAAGTTAGGAAATGAGTTCTCTCATACCACCAGATGCTTCTGGTAATTTTTGTTGGTCTGTTCTGGTGTTGCTCTTCTGGTTCAGAAGATTGGTTACTGCAGTCTTATTTTATTTTCTGAAGTCTTATATCTGATGAGCAGCAGAAAACATGAGAATAGAAGCTGGAAGTTATAACACAGGTTCTGTGCTAATAGTTCTCGGCTCCTGCTTGGTAACTGAGTATTTTTAAATCTGCCACATGGTGATTCTGTTGTTTAACCCCTTACTGCCGGAGCCAGTTTTGGCCTCTCTGACAGAGACCCATTTTTGAAATCTGGAATGTGTCACTGTACGTGAGAATAACTTTTTGACACTTTTACCTATCCATGTGATTCAGAGAATATTTTCTCGTGACACATTGTGCTTTAAGATAGTAAGAAATTTTTGTCCAAAAAGTCCTTGTTTATTTGTGAAAAATATCAAAGAATCGTGAAAAATTTGAAAAATATACCATTTTCAAACTTCAAAAATTTCTGTGTGTAAGACAGATAGTTATTCCACTCAAAATAGCTTACAACTAGCATCAACCATATGTCTACTGTAAGGTTGGAATCTTTTTTTTAAATTTTTTTTTTTATTTAAAGTCATTAGGGGGCTTGAAATTTAGTAGAAATTTTCAGATTTTAAAGGGAAAATTTGAAATAAAAATTTTTTTTAAAGGGTCCAGTCAAGTTCTAACTTGGATTTTGATTGGCCTGAAATTTTAAATTCCCCCATAAATGACTTCATCTAAAAAACTAACCCCCTTTAAAGAAATTTAAAAACAGCTTTTTAAGGAATTTTTATTAACCCATTGGGTGTTTACGGAATTAAACAAAGTGGGGGTGAAATTGCAAAATTTCCCTTTCTTTTGCAAAAATTTTTAATTTTTTTCCATTTTTTCACAAGAACACGTAGATGTGATCAGGGAAATCCAAAAATTTGGGAAAAAATTTGGGGGTTTTGGGGGCACGGGGCTGCAACTCAGCATAAATGGGCTCCAAACTAATCTACTAGGGGAATTTAATCACTCACCTCCTAAACGGGGGAAGCTATACAGCTAAGTACTGCCCCCCCTTTTTTCAAAAGGTTTTTCATTGCCAAAGGTGTTCGTCATAGAACAAAGGTTTTTTTTGCACCAATTTTATAAAAATAAAATTAAATTTTCAATTTTTTTGCCCATACGGGCCTATGTGAAAACTTTTTGAGTGATCAGGGAAATGAAAACTTAATTTTGTTTCCCCCAGCTCTCCCCTTTTTCAGAGATATCTCTATTTTGGGCCTTTTAGGCGCGATTTGGCCCCAACCACAAGCCCCAAGTAGGGACCACCTACCGGCTCTGGGGTTAATTTTCATTACGTTTTATTTTTTGTCTTTCAGGTTTTGGGCAGACGCCCAAAGGTTTTAAAAATTTTAAAAAACCCCCCTTAAAAAAAAACCCCATATTGGAAATTCCCCCCTTAAAGGAATATATCCGGGGGGTTGTAGTGGGGTATATAACCCCACGGGTTTGTTTCCCACAATTTTTTTTTAGTGTTAAGCTATGAAATTAAAAATTTTATTTTTTTCCCAACCCAAACGCAATTTTGCTGAAAAATTTTTCATTTTTAAAAGGGAAATCCTGGAAAAAAAACCCCCAAAAAAATGTTGTCACGCAATTTTTCCAAGTTAAAGCAATACCCTACAAGGGGGGTTAAAACTGTTTTGGGGCGCATGGCAGGGGGTAAAAGGGAAGGGAGCCTTTTTGGGCTTTTGGAATGATATTTTGGGGGGGCCCCATGTCACATTTGCAAAGCCCCCAAACTCCCAAAAACGGGTTTTAAAACCTTTCCCAAAGTCACCCGATTTTGGTTTAAACCCCACCCCGGGGATCTCACCCTGGGAGGCGTACTTTTGCTTTTTTGGCACAGTTTTGGTGAAAATGGGTTTTTTCCAATAGTTTTTTGTAAAGAAATTGGGGCTTTTAAAAATTTGGGGGGAAAAAACGCAGATCCCCTTTGGGTTTTTTGGGCTTCTTTCTTACAATGTTCCCCCAAAACGGGAAAAAAAAACAGGATAATTTTTACTAGGGTGGGTTTAAAATTAAAATTTAAATATACTTTTTATATCTTTGTTTATTTTTTTTATTACTTTTACCAATAAAAAAAACAGTTGGTCTAAAAAAAAATTGCGTTTTTTTGTTGCCCCTATTCCTGACAACCATAGCTTTTTTATTTTTCTGTATACGGAGCTGTTTTAGGGGTTTTTTTTTTTTGGTGGGATGGGGTTAAACGTTTTTTTAGTACCATTAGGGGGGCCCATATTTTCACTTTGATCATTTTTTTATCAAGGTTTTTTGTGGGAATTTTAAACCCAAAATAAAACCCAATTCCTGGATTGTTTTTTTTTTTTTTATTTTTTTAAAGCGGTCACCGGGGCCTTTATAAAGGGACTTTTCTAGTTTACTCACGGGTTTCCGATATGTTTCAGTGTTTACAAAATTTGTATTTTTTTTTCATGTTTTATTTGCTTTTACACAAAAAAACACTTTTTTTTCAAAAAGAAAAAACACTTTTTTTTTGCATGTCTTGCATTTGAAGCCAAATTTTTTTTATTTTTTCGGGTTTACAAGCGTGTAGGGGCTTTTTTTTTCGGGATGATTTTTAATTTTTTATTGGTATAATTTTTTTTTGGGGAAAGACTTTTTGGTCAGTTTTAAATCTGTTTTTTGGAAGGAGGGTGACTAAAATACTGCAATCCTAGAGTGGGTTTTTTTTTTTTTCAACAGGGGTACTGTGCAGTATCCCTGACAAGAAAAAGCTTTACTCTTTTGGGTAACAAATTTCGGCGATACCCAATTTTAAATTTTTTTTTTTTTTTTTAAGCACTTTTAAAAAAAAAAAAAAATGTTTTTTTTGTGTAAAACAATTTTTATGCATCGCTTCTTTTGGAAACCAAAAATTTTTTTTTTTTTTTTCCGTATACAGAGGGGGTAAGGATTTTTTTTGTGGGAAAGAACCCGATTTTTAAAATTTGGTACAAATTTTGTGTTTATTTTGAGTTTTCGATCGCTTTTTATTTTAAATTTTTGTACAGCGGGGGTGAACAAAAAAACGGGAATTCTTTTTATTTTTTTTTTTAATTTTTTTTTTAAAAGTGTTCACCGTAAAGGGTTTTAAATTTAAAATGGGCACATTTATAGGACCCGGGGGGGTTTGCACGCTTTCAATACCAAAAAATGGGTACTTTTTTTTTTTTTTGATCTTTTTGGGGCATTTGGGGGTCTGTTTTAAAGGGAAAAAAAGGGGATTTACGTTTTTTTTTTTTTTTTTTTGTTTTTACTTTTCTCACTTTTTTTTTCTTTTTTTTTTTTTTTTACAATCCTTTTTACTTTCCCCATAGGGGGTTTATAACACCAATCTTCAGATCTTCTGAAGGCTGCTGTTATTTTAAGGCAAACCAGTGCATAGCCTGTTGCTATTTCCCCTGGTCGCCTTTAAAAACTGTCCAGTTCCCCGATCTTTATCAATTTCCCCTAACCCCTTCCTTCTTCAAATCCAATATGCAAAATTTTACTGGAACACCAAAAAACCCCCTGTAAAAACAGACCACCGCATTTCTATCTTCCCCCAAAGCATTCTCCTGTATATCAAAAATGCACATTTTATTCCCAAAGGCTGCAGGCCCCATAAAAATACATAGTACTGTCTCAAGCCCATATCCATAAAAACCCCCTCTTTTTTTACTGCAACACCATATTTTATTTTTTAAAAATGCTGGGCTCTATGGCTAGTCCTCCCTCCCTCCCCCCAGTTTTTTTCCCCAAAAAGTTCCCCCTTTTTAAAACCCCCTCCTACGGCCCACATAGCCATTCAATCCAACCCCGGGGCCCCAATGGGAGGGGCGCAAAAAAAATGGGAGCACGCAAGAACTCCCGGGTCCCCAAAAGCCCCCTTTCAAACTAGCTGGGATTGCCCCCGCACCAAAAAACCCTTCCCAAAAATTTTTTTCCTCTTTATTGTGACACTTTGGGGATTTAGAAATTTACCTCAGAGAATACTGGACCTGCCTTCAGAATGTGCCCAAGTCCCTTTTAAATATTAAGCTCTCATTTCATTAGCTCTATCATCAAATTAAACCCATACAGCGAATTAAATCAGTTTTTTTTTTCCTTTTCTTACTATTAAAAAACCTCTGTCACTTGGGGCAAAGCCCCATTAAACGCCTTCCTCAAAAATTTTTTAGGGTAACCCCCTTTCCTGAAAAAAGGCATTTAACTTTATACATTTTCATTGAAATTTCCCCTAATTAGAACAATTTTTTCGAGCCCCAAGAAATTGGTATGGGGAAACCCCTTTTTTTGAGAAGGTGGATGCCAACTAGAGAAATGTAAAAAAACTATTGGTAGAACGAAATTTTTCCCAAATAACTTTGTTGAATCTGGGTTATTTTGTCCAACATATGAAATTAACACAAGGACCCTACACGTATGTTGGGTCGTTTTACTTTTTTGGGCCCCTTTTTCCCTGGCCCTTTCCCTTTGTATTGTCATGGCGCCCGGGGGGCCGCTGCCCCTGCCCCCGCCCCCCTTTTCCCCCCCTGCCAAGGCTGCGGCGCGGGATCGGGTTCCCCACCGGGGGCCCCCTCGTTTCCCCCCGCCGGCTTGCTTACCTGGCCCCGCTCCCGGGGAAAAGGGGGTCCCGTCCCTCCCGGCCGTTTGTGGCAAAGCGCGCCCCCCCAGCTGCCGCGCGTCCGGTCAGATTTAAAGGGCCAGTTTTTCCCGGTAATTGGGGTTTTGCCGGGGGCTGGTCCCATATAATGTAACCCCCCCCGGCACCTGTTTTCCAATTGTTGGTGTGCCCCAGTGGTGGGTTTTGGGGTGCCTTTCTGTCCCTTTTTGCTTATCCGTTTTACCCGTCCCGTTCCGCTACGGTTTTCCCGACCTTTGCCCGTTTGCCGCCTGCCCCGAACCCTTTTGTCCGTCTTGGGCCCCGAACCTCCCGCCGCCTGCCCTGACCTTTCTGCCTTCTTCGACTACCTTTGGATTTCCATTTTTTTACCCCGCCCCGTCCCCGGCCGCCCCCGAAAACAAGTAAAGGGCGGGGTAAAACCTGGAGGCCCCACGCCGCAGCAAGTCCATCCCCCCTTTGCGGCGGGGCCCCCTGGTGAAAAACCGGGGGGTACTTAGTTTTCCCTTCCCTGGCCCTGGCTTAACTACCCCCCGCTTGCCCGGGGGTCCAGGATTTCCAAACCCAAAACCCTCACACGTATCTTAAAGATTCAAGGGACCCCCAATGGGGGATGAGAAAATTTAAAGATCTAGTGGGGGAGTGAAGTACACTTCTTGCAAGTTTAGACGTAGAAGCCCTATACAGTAACATCAGACATGATTTGGGCCTGAAAGCAATCAAGTATTTTTTGAACACAGAGGTACACAATTTACGGAACACAATGATTTTCTTTTACAGCTTTTGGATTTTGTTTGACACATAACTATTTTTTGATTGATGGCACCTTTTATCACCAGATAAAAGGAGCAGCCATGGGAACTGTCTGTGCACCAAGTTTTGCTAATCTATTTTTAGGTTGGTGGGAGATGCTATTGTTTTTTCGGAACACCTTGAAATATTCACAGATCGGATTTTATTTTGGGGGCGCTTTATTGATGATATTTTGATTTTTTGGGATGGCAGTGAAAAATTATTCATGGATTTTGTATCTAGACTCAATGATAATGAAATTGGGATGAAATTCACGTTTGAAATTCATCGGGAGAAAATTAATTTTTTGGATCTTGAAATTATGTTGGATGAAAATAAGCAGATTCAGACAAAGATATTTCGGAAAAATACAGCTACCAATAGTTTGTTACATTTCTCTAGTTGGCATCCACCTTCTCAAAAAAAGGGGATTCCCATAGGCCAATTTCTTAGGGCTCGTAGAAATTGTTCTACATTAGAGGATTTCAATGAAGAATGTATAAAGTTAAATGCACGTTTTCAGGCAAGGGGTTACCCTAAAAATGTTTGAGGAAGGCGTTTAATAGGGCTTTGACCAGTGACAGAGGACATTTATTAATCATTAAAAAGAAGGAAGAAAAAACTGATTTAATTCGCTGTATAGGTACCTTTGATGATAGAGCTAATGAAATGAGAGCTATACTTAGAAGACATTGGCACATTCTGAAGGCAGATCCAGTATTCTCTGAGGTGATTTCTAAATACCCTAGTGTCACTTATAGAAGAGGAAGAAATCTTAGGGATGAATTTGTACATAGTCATTTTGAGGGAGATGGCAAAAAAACATGGTTGCAGTCTCCGGTGGTAGGCTCATATCCCTGTGGCAACTGTTCATTCTGTCCATTCATATGGAAAACTAAATATTTTGTTAATCCCATTGATAAGAGAAGATTTGAGATAAGACAACTCATCAACTGTAAAACCAGAGGGGTGATTTATGGGGCGATGTGTACCTGCCCCAAGATCTATGTGGGAAAAACCATACAGGAGTTTCGTCGTCGGATCTCGAAACATCTGAGTACTATTAAAACTAGAGGTGACACTCCCCTAGCAAGACACATTTTGGAAGTACATAATGGCGAAATAGAGGTGCTGAAATTTTGGGGCATATGTGTGAAAAAGCTAGGGGAAAGAAAGGGCGATTTGGATGTGGTTTTGTTGCAGGAAGAGGCAAGATGGATACACAGACTCAATACATTGAAACCTAAAGGCCTAAATGAAGGCTTTTCATTTTCGGCATTTATTTGATCTTGCTGATTCCCTATATAATAATTTTTGAAGAAACATGATATATGTGATTAAGTACAGTCAAGTGGATATAGCACAGTTGAATATATGACTATGGAAACATCAGAGTTCATATATGTTTTTTTTGTTTTTTTGTTTTTTTCCCCCCCCCCTCCCTTCCATCTCCCTCGCGCCCTTCCCTCCCCTCTCCTCTCCCCCATTGCCTCAACGTTATTCCTAATTTTCCCTGGGTCCTATAATTATGACAGATAATTATAACGAGGGGCCACAGTTTCTATTTAACAAATTGGGGATGCATGTATATTGCTTTTGCAAGGGACTATTCATATATGTGCTCATGTATGTAGAGATTTGTTGTTTCTGCTTGCGGCGCTGGTTTGGTGCTGTGTACTGTGACACCTTAGTCTGCTTAGTTCATTCTAGGAGAGGCACGCAGTTGCAATAATATGGGAGAAGTGAGACGGAAGCCCATCACAGTCAGGGCTGCGGTGTCTGTTGGTGCAGTGCATTGGCACGGGCAGTACGATAAGAGGGGGCGCAAGCCCGTTGTGGGGATGGCGAGTTTGGCTGGGTTTTTTTGGCTCGTGGGAGCATGGTGGCAGCTTCGGCAGGATATGTTATGAGTGTGCGCGCGGAAGGGGGAGTGGGTTTTATGTGGATTCTCTGATGGCTAATTGGTGAGCACCTGAACGGGGTGTTTACTTAACATTATATAAAAGGAAGTGAACTCAGACCACATGTGATCGGACCTCTAAGCCTTGATAAAGCCAGGTTAGCTGGCGAAACATGTCGGCGAGGTCAGATTTGACGTTTTAAATTGTGATCTCTCCCCTCTGTCTACAAGTGTCACCTGCTGCAGACGGTGTCACAAGGGGGCCTTATTTGTTCTGTGTCTATGAGATTAGGGACGACTGCCCAAGTAGTTGGCTTGGGATCCCTTACTGGAGCTAATACTTTGCTATAGATATGAGGCTCCCCTGTTAGTAGGTGGGGTTCCACCAGACTTGATAATAGAAAGGGAGTTATTCCCTCTTTAGCAAAAAGGGTTAAATGATGAGGTTAGAGATCAGGTTTTTAAATAGTGTGTATAGAGGTTAAGAGTTAGATATAATAAAAGTTACGTTTTAGTGTTTAACAGATAGAGAACTGATAGAGTTTAAGTTTTCCTATGGCAAAATAGTAATTATAATATCCAAGACAGGGCACTACAGAGACCCATCTCTTTTCCCGTAAATTTCAGTAGAGCAATGAAGGCAAATATGTCTCCACACACTCTCTCCGTAATGAGAAACCATTTGAGATAAAGTTCAGTAACATGTTTTAAGTCTCTAAATGTGTTCTTAGACATAACATACCTGGTAAACCAGAACCCCCTTTTTTTTATTCCTAGTCAATTAAACAAATAGGTGATATATAAACCTTACTAGTACTAAATAAGTACTGAAAACAAAGCACATTACCCTAAAACATTCACGTCTCAACCCTAGGAATAGTTTTCTTGCACTATATTGGGACACAGCGGAACAAAAAAATTGGGCCAACCATGCATGAGAATGAGGAGGGTGGTGCGTGCGGCTGTCCTTCCCTTTCACTTTTATGGGAGTTCAGAATATAGTCAAGCACACTTACTTGGCTATATTTCAAACTCCCGTAGAAGTGGATGGAGAGGATGGCCGCAAGCGCCACCTTCCCTATTTTCATGCATCGTGAGCCAGCAGCTAGCTGCAAGGAACCTATGCAGCAGATATTCGATTGTGGTAAAACCCCATTGAAAAAATATGGGAGAACACATATGACATTTGTAATCTTCGTAACCACCATCCCTCAGGGGCCATAGATATACATAAAAGTAATTTTTATTGTTTGAAAGTATTAGGGATTAAAAGTTGAACAAACTTATGAGGAGTGGTAATTGTTAAAAGTATCTTAACAACAAAGAAATTTACTGCCTGTTAACACTGGATACCAGATTTTATAAGGGCCTCGATTATAGGATGGTTTATCTTATGTATATAAGGTTGGAAGCTTTGCCTAGTGGTGTATAACTTATTTATATGCTGCCGCTGGCTCTTTGCTTCAAGGCAATGTGCTTCATGTTCAGTACTTATATAGTACTAGCAAAAGTTAAACATCATCTGTTTGTTTAATGGATTAGGCATAAAAATGCGTTTTTTGTCTACTAGCTATGCTATGACCAAGAATGGAGAAGTTTGAAACGTGTTAGCGAGCTTTATGTGTTGGATTTATACTTTAAATATTTTTTAAATGAAATACAATACATTTTGAGCATTTTATCTTTCTTGGAGAGAATAGGATAACATTTGTTTTTTTGGAAGCTATATTTCACTCAACCACCTGGTGTCTATTTCCCTGCACTGCTGGGTAAAGAGGAACACATCAAGCTGAAGATTGTGGGAAGCAGACTTTTCTTCTTAACATCAACACTTTAGGGCTATAGGTTGAACTTAATTGACTTGTATTTTTCCAACTTACTATTGGAAAGTATCTGTGATTTCTCATAATATACATAACTAATAGTAAAGCTATATCTACAAGATGGTCTGAATCCATAGTCTGATAACTTCTTGACATTTCAAATTATTTCAATAGCATGTGGTGTCTATTTATCTCCATGTTTAATGTCTCTTAGATCGGTCTGCTAGTAATCAACTAAATTGCCATAAGCCCCTTAAAAGGTTGATCAAGTACTTACTGCAATTTAGTTTAAAAAGCAGCAATGTATATGCATAAATAGACAGAAATACAAAAAACATTAAAGCAAAGTATTTGTCAAAATATATGACTTTATGTGTTAAGTCAAACAGTAAAAAGGATTTCTGCTTTAAGTTAAGCCATATGCACACAGAAGTATTATGTCTTAATGAAAGCTTCAAGTGATATGGAGCCCCAATATAGCATCCATAACAGTATCAGTGATATTTCTATTCCTCCATGTTTCAAATCTTCATTAAATACTTCGTTTGGCATCTAATAGCTATCTATATTTTTGATAACATTATCTTTATTGAAAGCTAATTTTTACATTATGTGCCCTCATTGACAAAAAAAAAAGTGTTGGATTACTGCAAAACTCTCAGATATGTAAATGATTACAGGTGTAGTCTAATTAGACAATGGATCTTGCCACAAGCGTGTGTAAAGATACTCCCGAGCCTATAAAAAGACCCTTAAGGGCTACTCTTGGCTATTGTACCTCTTGCTGAGAGATCATTGTCTACTAGAGATGCCTCTATAGGTAGGGGCGTAGCTAGAGACTCATGGGCCTGGGTGCAAAACTTCAGCTGGGGCCCCCCTACCGGCAGACACGTCTGTGGACCAATTATTTTCAACAACAGGTTTCCTACTTGATTTGACCATTGTCTGCGATGTAACGCGCTGCAGAAATTTATTTCTATTAAAGGAAATTGTCTAATAGAAGAAAATTCATTTCAAATAGGGCCAAAGAAAAACAAGTCATACAGCCAAAGCATCTGTTCCCTCTGCCCCCCTCCCGCTCACAAAATGAAAAAAGCTTTGTGGGGTGAACAGGAAAAAAATGCAATTGTGCCTTTTGTTTATGAGTTTAGTTGTTGGAGTTTATTCTGAACAGTTTATTAACTTATCTGTATTCTGCGGATCAGTATGTGTTCAAGGGCTGCATTATCAGTACCATATAGTGACTAATATCACCATAATGTTACTGACCAAATCAGTATCAATAATACCAATAACAACAATAATAGGAGCAAAGGCTACCCCATATATCACTAATATAGTGACTAATAACACTATACTGTTTCTGAGCAAATCAATATATCAAGACCAATAATACCATTAACAACAATATACAAGGCCCAAATAATACCGCCATACTCTGACCACATAGCACCATCATAAAGAGACTTAATAAAACCATTGTACTGTTACTGAATATAAACCATTATACTAAGACCTCTATTACCACCATACAGTGACCATATAGTGGTAGATACCAATGTACACAGGCTCTGCAGACTTGTAAGTGATTACAGGGCAGTTTCATTTAGTGACTCACAGGTGACGTATTTTCTGATGAGTCGTTCTCTTATTTCTTTCTTCATCCAGGCCAGACCCTCATGACGTCTTCTCCCGGCCACAACTCATCCCTGCAGAATTTACCACAGAAACATGTTAGACTTAACAGTGAAAGTGTCCCCAGTGGATTATTAGGCCCCATTTGTGCCACCAAAACACACAACACACTCCTTGTAGTAGACAGCCCCCCCCTGATTAGACAGATGGATAGGTAGACACATCTTTTAGGGAGGTTAGACCTTAAAAATTAGATAAGTGGCAGACTCTTTCCTATTAAATAGTTAAAATCCCCGTTCAGTGTAA
This sequence comes from Phyllomedusa bahiana, assembly GCA_025379985.1. Taxonomy (NCBI): domain Eukaryota; kingdom Metazoa; phylum Chordata; class Amphibia; order Anura; family Hylidae; genus Phyllomedusa; species Phyllomedusa bahiana. The sequence goes on from JAODAL010027776.1 coordinate 22,005, forward strand.
GGACCCTTCTAGTAGGTAAGTAAGTAGATAGGGCACGCTGATAGGGCCATTTAGGGCAGGCAGGTAATAGGCCCCCAGTATAGAGATAGGCAAGTAATTGGGACCCCAGTATACAGATAGGCAGGTAATTGGGCCCCCAGTATATGGATAGGTAGGTAATAGGGCCCAGTTTACTTAGGAGGTCAGAGAACCCCCTCACAGTATACTGCTTGGATGGTAATATGGCCACTAGTATATATAATAGGCCAGGGCGATATGGCCCCCTGTATATTAGCTGGGCAGGTTGATATGCCCCCAGTAGTTTTTTGTTAGGATGGTAATATGCGCCCCCAGTCTATAGCCTAGGCGAGGTTCTATGGCCCCAGTATACAGATATGCTGGTAATATGGCCCCTATTATATAACTATGCAGGCGATATTGCCCCCAGAATATAGCTAGGATGGTAATATGGCCCCCAGTATATAGCTAGACAGGTAATATGGCCCCCAGTATACAGCTAGGATGGTAATATGGCCCCTAGTATATAACTAGGCAGGTGATATGGCCCCCAGTATATAGCAAGGATGGTAATATGACTCCCAGTATATAGCTAGGAAGGTAATATGGCCCCCAGTATACAGCTAGCCAGGTAATAATTGGACCCTGGATATGCTAGGTAGGTGAATATGGGACCCAGTTCGATTAGCCTGACAGTGTAATATTGGGACCAGTATATAGCCGGTAGGTTAATATACGGCCCCTAGGTATATAGCCAGAACGGTAATAGGTGGGGCCAATAGCATAGCCAAAATAAGTAAATATGGGGCCAGTATATTTAAAGGACAGGTATATGGCCCGCAGCAGGGCAATTCAACTAAAAAAATACCAATACTCACCTTTCTGCCACGGCCTAAAGCTCCCGTCCGTCTCCGTCTTCTTCCCAGCACAGGCGGTGTTGATGTCATCATGCCATGCTGGTGACTTGATGACATACTCATGCCGTCTGTGCCAGAGTATTCTGCGGAGAAGGGAGCTCCGCGGCAGCGTTCAAGTGTATGTGTGTCCATAGGACGCACATACACTTGAAGAGACCATAGCCGCTCCAGGCCAATGGCAGCAGATTGGAAGCTGCCGATTTGAGGTACAGGTGGTGGTGTGATGACATCATTGCATCGCGCCGCTGCCTTCAGTGGGCTAAGCGTCCGTTGTCAGTGTATACCAGCCGCTTAGCTTAAGTCACTGCCTGCACTGCGCAGGTGCCGGCTTTGAGCGCTATATGGCTGGGTTAATGTGACCCAGCTATACAGTACGTGGCAAAGGGGGCCTGTGGGCACCCCCACCTCAGGGACATGGTCGCAACTGCGACCGATGCGACCCCTGTAGCTACGCCACTGTCTGTAGGGCAATCAACAATCAAAAATATTTTGGCCATTTGGCCTGCCATCTGTTCTTACCAACTTGGTAGGAGGTGTGGGGAGCAGTTAGGGCTTGCACAAATATCTGGATGGCCCAGACAGATCACCAGTGGAGAGGATCATTTGATCCACCAACATCTGCGAGCATCTCCCACAGTTTATTTGTCCACCATCTAGACACAAGTGGCACCTGCATTACACAACCCTGTCTCTGCCTGGACCATTTACCGGGGCTTAACAGGAGGACATTTGGAGTCATGGCCCCCATTACATGTCCTGAAACTGACAGGCACCCACCGTCATCTTCATTTGCAGTGGTGTCATGAAAGAGAAACCTGGTTAGATACAGACTTGTACTGAATCAGTCAACTGTAGTGACAAATCCAGGTTCTGTTTGGGATCCAGTAAATATCATGTTTCAGTATAGAGGCATTGTGGCGAGTGCCTCAATCGTGCCTTTTATTTGCAGTGACACACTGCTGCCAGCTGATGCCAGCTTCCTCAACCTATGAGTGTACAGGATCTACAGATTCAGCTACATCATCTGTGAGCAAATGTGCCGCAGGATGCCATATGGAGCATGTGTGCCTCCATGTCTAAGGCGGCCAGGAGGGTACTAAAGCCCTTTTCAATTGTATAGTTTTAACCATTAAACATATCCTTTCATTCTAATATTGGGAACGCTTACATATATGCTTACATATATCATCTTACATTCACACATTGAAGTTTCATTAGATTTCAAAACTCCTCTGGTTAGTGTTGAGCGATTACGTCTGGCTATCGACTGGGCGATAGTCGCTAGTCGGCCACACCACTCGATAAGGTTTTTCGATAGTGAGCAGTCGATAATGAGCGATGACCATTAAGTCTATAAGAGAGCAACAACACCTTCATTATTACACCCAAACCAGGGCTGGAGACGCATGGACATTAACCATCCACAACAGTCAAAACTTGTATACGTGCTACATCTTAGGCAATTCAACACACCCCATTCACTATCCTGTCTTGTTCTCACAGTACACAAATTAAAAAAGTGCCAGAATGCAGCTATGATTTTAACCATCATTTTACTATGTAAACTGGACATTGAATTCCCTGTGTCTGAATGCAGCATTGGAGCCTTAACCTGCTGGGTGCAATATTTCTGTAGTATAGAGCATATAAGTGTACAGTTTTGGCGGTGTCAGCGCTTCATGTGCTGAGCACTATTTCTGTGTATAGAAGTTGTGTTACAGTTTGGCGGGTTTGGGTGTCAGGCTCCTGTGCCATGAGCACTATTTCTGTAGGTATTGAGCTATGGTACAGTTTGGCGGTGTCCAGGCTTCTGTGTCTGAGCACTATTCTCTGTTAGTATGGCTATGTGTACAGTTTCGGGGGGGCGGTGTCGGCTCCTGTGACTGAGCAACTATGCTCTGTAGTATAGAGCTATGTGTTACGGTTTGCTTTGCTCCGGTGTGTCCGGCTTCTGTGCTGAGCACTCTTATTCTCTGGAGTATGAGATATGTGTACAGTCTTTGCGGGTGTGTCATGTTCCTGTGCCTGAGCTACTCTATTCTCTGTGAGTATAGAGCTTATGTTGTTCAGTTTTTAGGCGTGTCTGGTTCCTGTAGCTGCGCATATGTCTCTGTAGTATAGAGCTATGTGTACAGAGTTGCGGTGTCAGGCTCCTGTGCTGTGCACTTTTCTCTGCAGCTATTGAGCTATGTGTACAGTTTTTGGCGGTGTCAGGTCCTGTGCTGAGCAACTTTCTCTGTAGTAATAGAGCTTTTATGTGTACAGTTGGCGGTGTCAGGCTTCTGTTGTGAGCAACTATTCTCTGTAGTATCTCGCAGCTATATGTACAGTTTGGCTGGTTGATGTCTAGCGCACTGTGACTGAGCATATTCTCATGCTAGTATAGAAATATGTGTCAAGTTTGGCGGTGTCTATGTCTGCTCTGTGCTGAGCACTATTCTCTGTAGTATAGAGCTATGTGTACAGTTTGGACGGTGTCAGGATACGTGCTGAGCTACTATTCTCTGTATTATAGAGCTAGTGTACAGTTTGCGGTGTCAGGCTTCTGTGCTGAGGCACTATTCTCTGTAGTATAGAACTATGTGTACCAGTTTGTCGGTGTCATGTTTATTCCTGTGGCTGAGCACTATTCTTGTAGTATAGGAGCTCTATGTGTACGGTTTGGCCGGTGTCATGTTCCTGTGCTGCGCACTATTCTCTTGTAGTATAGAGCTATGTGTCCAAGTTGGCGGTTTGTCAGGCTTCTGTGCTGTAGCACTTATTCTCCTGTGTAGTATAGAGTATGTGTTACAGTTTGGCTGGTATCATGTTTCCGTGCTGAGCCTTTCTCTCTGTTGTATGAGCTATGTGTTCAGTTTGGCGTTGTCAGGATCCTGGGCTGAAGCAATATTCTATGTAGTATAGAGGTATGTGTACAGTGTTTGGCGGTGTCAGGGCTTCCTGTGCTGAGCACTATTCTCTTAGTATAGAGTGAGGTGTACTCTGTTGCGGGTTTTGTCAGGCTTCTGTGCTGAGCACTTATTCTTGTAGTATAGAAAGCTATTGTGTCAGTTTGGCGGTGTCAAGTTCATGTGCTGTGCACTATTCTTCTGTACGTATAGAGCTATGTGTACGGTTTGGCGGTGTCAGGATACTGTGCTGAGCCACTATTCTCTGCTAGTATTAGAGCTTATGTGTACAGTATTGGCAGGTTGTCTGGCTCCTGTGCTGTGCACTATTTCTCTGCCTGTATAGGAAGCATCTGTGTACAGTTTGGTCGGTCGTCAGGCTCTGTGATGAGCACTATTTCTGTTATTATAGAGTATGTGACAGTTTGGCGGTGTCAGGCTTCTGGTGCTGAGCACAGCTCGCGCATCTGTAGTATAGAGTTTTATTTATATGTACAGTTTGGCGGTGTCAGGCTCATGTGATGAGCACTATTCTCTGTAGTATGAACTATGTGTACAGTTTGGCTGGTGTCTGGCTTACTGTGCTGAGAACTATTCTCTTTAGTTATAGCTCGACCTATGTGTAGTTTGTGCGGTGTCAGGCTCCTGTGCTGAGCACTATCTCTGTCAGTATAGAGCTCGGTACAGTTTTGGCGGTGTCAGGCTCCTGTGCTGAGCACTATTCTCTGTCAGTAATAGAGTTATGTGTTATAGTTTGAGCGGTCTGATGTCAGGCTTCTGTGCTAGAGCTCTATTCTCTGTAGTATGAAGCTATTGTGTTACAGTTTGGCGGTGTCAGGCTCACTGTGCTGAGCCACTATTCTCTGTGTATAGAGCTATTTGTGTACAGTTTTGTGGTGTCAGGGCTTCTGTGTGCTGAGCATATTCTTGTAGTATTTAGAGCTATGTGTACAGTTTTGGCGGGTGTTCCATGTTCCTGTGCCTAGCGCCATATTCTCTGGCTCGTATAGAGTATGTGTACGGTTGTGGCTCGGTGTCAGTTCCTCCTGTGCTGAGCACTATTCTCTGTAGTTTAGAGCTATGTGTACTGTTTGGCGGTGTCAGGCTTCTGTGTACTGCAGCACTATTCTCTGTTGTATAGAGTATGTGTACAGTTTGGCCGGTATCATGTTATGTGATGAGCTCGTGATTCTCTGCGTAGTATAGAGCTATGTGTACAGATTTGGCGTGTTGTCAGGGCTCCTGTGCTTGCACTTTCTCTGTAGTAGAGAGTTTGTGTACAGTTTGGCGGTCGTCTATGTCCTGGTGCTGGAGCACTATTTCTGTAGTATAAAGCATATTGTGTCAGTTTGGCGGTGTCAGGCTCCTCTGTTGCTGTGCACTATTCTCTGCAGTATAGAGCTATGTGTACAGTTTGCTCGTGTAAGGTGGTTGTGCTGAGTAGCACTATCTCTGTAGTATGTAGCTATGTGTACAGTTTTGTCCGGTGTCAGGTCCTGTGCTGAGACTTTTCTCTGTAGTATGAGCTATTGTGTACTGTTTGGCTGGCGCTGTCAGGTTCTGTGTGCAGCACTAATTACTCTGTAGTTAGAGCTATGTGTACAGTTTGGCCGGTGTTAGGCTCACTGTGTGTAGCACTATTCTCTGGCAGTATAGAGCCTATGTGTACAGTGTGGCCTTACTCCACCCCAATCTAGGTGTCTGGCTCCTGTGCTGAGCTCTTATTCTCTGTAGTTATAGAGCTTATGTGTACGGTGGTTTGGCACGGTGTTCAGAGTTCCTGTGATGAGCTCTTATTCTCTGTATGTGATAGAGCTATGTGTACAGTTTAGGCGGTGTCAGGCTTCTGTGATGAGCACTTTTACTCTGTAGTATAGAGCTATGTGTACAGTCTTGGCGGGTTGGTGTCTGATTCTGTGATTAGCACTATTCTCGGTGTATTGAGCTAGGTGTACAGTTTGGCGGTGTCAGGGCTTCTGTGCTGAGCACTATTCTCTGTAGTATAGAGCTATGTGTACAGTTTGGGCAGAGTGTCAAGGCTCACTGTGTGAGCAAGTTTTCTCATAGTAGTATAGAGACTATTGTGTACAGTTGGCGGTGTTCAGGTTCGGGTGCTGAGCACTCTATTCTCTGTTAGTATAGAGCTAATGTGTTCAGAGGCGTGGCGGGGGACAGGTCCTGTGCTGAGCTCGATCTCTTTAGTATAGTGATATGTTTGTCTACAGTTTGGCGGTGTCAGGCATTCATGTGCTGTGCTCTTTTCTATGGTGTATTAGTGATATAGGGTACATTTGGACACGGTGTCAGGCTCCTGTGCTGAGCCACTATTCTCTGGCAGTTTAGTGCTAGGTGTACGTTTTGGCGGTGGTGTCAGGCTTCTGTGCTGAGCATATCGCTTCTGTAGTATAGGCTATGTGCGTACAGTTTGGCTCAGGTGTCTGGGCTCCTGTGCTGAGCACTATTCTCTGTATATAGAGCTATGTGTTGACAGTGTTTGGCCGGTGATCAGGCTTATGTGACTGAGCACTTTACTCTGTAGTATAGAAGCTATGTGTACAAGTTTGGCGCTGTAGGTTCCTTTGCTTGCATCTTCTCTGCTGTATTAGTGTATGTGTAAAGTTTTGGCGGTGTCAGGCTTCTGTGCTGTGCACTATTCTCTGTAGTATAGAGCTTATGTGTACAGCTCGCTGGGGTGTCAGGTGATTCTGTGCTGTGTGAGCACTATTCTCTGTAGTATAGAGCTATGTGTACAGTTTGGCGCTGTCAGGTTCCTGTGTGAGCACTCTTCTCTGCAGTATAGAGCTATGTGTACAGTTTGGCAGGTGTCAGGCTCCTGTGCTGAGCATATTCTCTGTAGTATAGAGCTATTGTGTACTGGTTTGGCTGGTGTCGGCTCTGGTGCTGAGCAATACTTCTCTGTAGTATAGAGCTATGTGTACAGTTTGGCGGTGTAGGTGCTGTGCTGAGCATATTCTCTGTAGTTTAGAGCCGTAGTGTTATACTCAGTTTGGCGGTTTGTCAGGTTCTGTGCTGGCACTATTCTCTGCAAGTTATACGAGCTATGTGTACAGTTTGCGGTGTCAGGCTCATGTGCTGAGGCACTATATCACTCTGTAGTATAGAGCTATGTTCTACTGTGTTGGCAGGGTGTCTGGGCTTACTGTGTGAGCAATATTCTCTGTAGTATAGTGTATGTGTACAGTTTTTGGCCAAGGGGTCGGTTTGTGGTCCAGGTTTCTGTGCTGAGCACTTATTCTCTGTAGTACTAGAGCTATGTGTACAGTTTGCTGGTTATGTGTTCAGGTTCCTGTTGCTGAGACTATTTATGCTTAGTTATAGAGTGATGTGTACAGTTTGGCGGTGTCGGTCCTGATTGCTCGCTGCACTATCCTCTGTAGTATAGAGCTATGTGTACTAGTTTGGCGGTGTCGGGCCTCCATGTGCTGGAGCACTATTCTCTGTAGTATAGAGCTATGGTGTATCAGTTTTGGCGGTGTTTTAGGCTCTGTGCTGAGCACTTTTCTCTCTGTTAGTATAGAGCTTATGTGTCAGTTTGCAGGTGTCATGTTCTGTGCTGGAGCATATTTATGACCCCTGATTAAAAAGTGCGGAAAATACAGGAGTCTTGCTCAGACCACCATTTTAGTTTCAGCTGGACATGACTCATATAACTGTCCTGGGTCCAAAGCATAGTGACCAAACCTGCATGAACCCAGATATAAAAGTTGCCGGAAAAGGAGTCTTTCAACCACCATTTTAGTTTACTGGGACATAGACTATATCTGACATGGACCGCCAGTATGACCAGGGCCAGGTGTATACAGTGGGTGCGGTGAGAGACAGGCTGGCGTTCCTCAGTATCTGTTTACAAGAGGTTTAACAATGCCCTGATGTCGCAGCAACGAAAACTGTCGTGCTGAAGCAGTGTGTGGAAGCGGAATTGTTGGGAAAGTGTGAGTAACTACAGCCTTCCTCAGTACACAGTCAAGACTTGGGTAGCGCTCGCCCCTCCGTTTGAGTGCGGACGCAATTGGAGCTTTCAACTTGCGCAAATAATGGTGGTTAACGCTCTGTTAACACCAGGTGCCCTTTTCTTGGATTCTTTTTCTATTTGACTCAAACGTGATGGAGGAATATTGTCTCTGTTCTTTGTTCTCTGTCCGTGTCCATACTTCCATGTTCCTCTGATATAAATCATACATCTGGTCTAGTCTTCCTGTACCCTCACCTGTACAGAATTCAGAGGAATTCTCTTTTACAAGTATTTTGTACATGCAAGACTTTTTAGTAGTTTAAGTATAGAAAACACTTTTTTAAATTAGGATAGAATGCCCACCATGTCTTTGTTTCTCTTTTTTGACTGGTATTAATGGAGTTTTGTCTTCAATACAGGATTGATAGCTATGTTAAAGATTCTTGCAAAAAACAAGTCATTTTTGCAATACTGTGTCCATTAACAGTGTCCTAACCTATTCCTGTTTCTGACAGCAACGCGCCAGTCACACTTGAGCGACTCTTGGACAATTGTGAAAACAAATGTCTGTTAAGGAAAACAACATTTTTTTTTTAATAGCATCCTGTAGTTATAGCTGCATGTCACAGCAAAATGCCCCCAAAATTCAATACATGTCCCATAGCCACTTTTGACAATTGTGAAGAACAAATGCTATATTAGATCAACAACGTTATTTTTTAGAACAGGACCTGTAGTATTGCTGCATTTCAAAGCAGCAATGACCACAAAAAATTATAAAAAATGACTCTCAGCCACTGTTAAAAATTGTGAGGGAGAAATGCCACATAAAAAGCCTCATTTCTGTCTCCAAAGGACCATGATTTGCTGTATCTCAGGCAGCCACCATGCACGCCACAAAGAAAATTATTAAAAGGACCATTCCTTCTCATCGCCACTATTAAAAATTGTGAGGCAACAAGACCCAAAAACCATTGACAATGCGAAAAAATTCTAAAGATGAAGTGAGTAATGTAATATGGTTTTGTCAAAACCTTGGTGTCTTTTACAGTCTCTCACAGCAAAAAACAGCAAACTCTTGAACTGTTGGGATACTGAGAATAAAAATTGAAGGAAGAAATGTTCATTTTAAAAAATTAAGTTTTTCATGAGGACCATTTCTGTTTGGAGAGGTGTGAAAGTAGACCAGCAACTATATCGGTGACCTCGGCAATTGGGGGCCCAAACATCATCTGAAGATCCATGCCTGATTCTCTTGATGAAAGTCAAACGATCCAATTTTTATGTGGAAAGCGGATGCGTTTTGTCTGTAATGACTCCTCGGCACTGTGCTGAAGGGTGCAGCTCAGATATGTCGCTGGTGCTGGGCAGGACCAACCACCTCTAGTGGCGTGGGCCGAGCCAGCTCGGCGCCTTTCGTTCCATTTTGGAATACCCAGAAGTCTATTGGGTACGGAAAGACACATACAAAAAAACATTGGTGTTGTAGACGGCAGATAGTCGTGATCCATGGGGGGATTCCGTAAGCTGGTCTATGGGTCGTTGGTATGTGGGTCTCTGCATGTGAATGGTTGGTGAGGTGGTAGATAAAGATTGCCAGAGGTCACCCATAGGTTTTTGCCACTCGTCTGCTGCTGCTGCTGCGCTACGGCTACTTGGCCTCTACTGCTGTCACGTCGCTGGCGTTGTTCCACCGTGACATTTGAAGAACGTGAAGCAGGACGCAACAGATGTATCCAGTTGATCAATCAGCAAGGTCTCCATTTCATGCCATTTTCACCTTATTTGGGTGGGTGGTAAGGTAGTGCTGAGTTTTGATTTTTGTACGGGGATCCAGAGAGGGTGGCCTCACTAGTAACTGTGTTCATTTGATGGCGCTTAATGCGAGATCATGTTGGAGGATATGGAGAATCCAAGCTATCATTGTGAGGGGGGGGGGAGGGAAAGATTTTGGAGCCTTTGATTTCCCAGCTCTGCGGTCGAGGGGCACTAGCAACTTCATCTTCCTTCATATTTCCTCTCGTCTTCAGAAAATTCGCGCCAACTTTTCAAGGCAGGGACATCAGTATATCAGCGGTGTCTAGGAATACCTATTCCTCCGCCTCTCCGATTCCTCCGGCACGCTTCAACACAGCCCTACTTGCCCTCAGTTGATGCACCTGAGAGCTGAGGCACCGCCCCTTCCTGCACTAGCACTGGATAGAGAACCACTGCATAATGAAGACCGATAAAAAATTGTTGATGTAAACATGTAGGCGCTTGTGGATTCAACGGAGAGAAGACTCCCGTGGTAACGCATCTGTGTCGGTCTCCTACCTCCGTCGCTGGCAGGGACATGTTGTTTCAGAGTGCTTCCAACGAATCGTTCCAGACTAGTTCACCAATGCTCATGCTGACAAGGGCATCGTCCGCACTGACCATTTTTTGGTAGCGTCTTCAAAAACTGGCAAGGATGGTGCAGAGCTCTTTCACCTGCCTCTCCACTCTCGGTGCTCAAACCCCTAGGTGACCGGACCACTGCTTGTCAGGCCATGTGTCACTTCGTACTGCGTAATGGCATTTTCGCTGTCCCTCATCGCTGGGAGCACATTCGGAGGGTGGAAATTCCACGCGTTTTTGCCTCGGTCTATCTATGAGTCGGTTAATGGGAGCGAGCTGACGCTTGCAAACCACGGCCAGGGGGGGAGAAGCGGGTTTCGAACGGCGGGAAGTGCGAATCAGCCTCGAGCCTTTTTCCCAGGGGGCAGGCAGTCCCAGACCCGGGGAGCTCTTTAGAAATTTTGGACGCGAGGGTTCTGACTGTCCCAGAAAGGGGATGTGCTCCAGCCTACCGATTTTTAAAGGGGCGGCCAGCGATTTCGCCCTTTTATCCACAGCCGGGCAAAGGTCTGCCCCCCCAGCCAGGTGGGTCCGTTGTGGAGGCCTCCCAGCTTTGACCTGTGTGGGGGACGGTCTCCAAGACAGTTAAATTTTCAAAACGGCTTGGTTTCTCTGGGCACGTGATGCCACCAGGGACCTTGGGGGGAAGTTCCCGTACCATCCTCCTTTTTAAAGAGAGGCCCCGACCCCTGAGACCCAGTCCCCCCCCGAGACATCCCCCAGTCACCCGTGAGTGTCACAGAGTATAGCGGCCTTGCCCGTGCTTACTAGAAAGTGTCGGTGGTAGATGGCTTTCCGGACCAGATGCGTAAGCCTTAAAATTTTTAGATGCACGTGGTGGCCAGGGAAAGGGCGGCTTTTTGGCAAAGAAATGCTGCTGGCATCTTGATTGGGGGCAGGCGAGGGATGCGTGGCGGAAACCATCTGTGCCCACCGGGAAAAAGGCAACTTTTCCCCAAAGGCCAAAGCTGGCATGCCGACTTCAGGTTTTTGGCTTTGGGAGGGTTTGGGTTGAAGTGTTTCTTTGCTCCCAAACCTGGTAGACAGAAGGTGGCTGTTTGTGGGCTGTACGGGTGCCGGTCGTCAAATGGCGGGGGGAGAAGGGTAGGATGGGTCTCTGGGGGTGCTGGTGGTACTCGGGGTGGTGGAGGCTAAAGGGAGGTGATCCTGACATGCTTGAGAGACAGGGGCAGTGAGGAAGCTTGGTGGTGGCGGAGGGGGGGAGGAGGCGGAGACAGGGGGTTTGTGACAGTGGTTGGAGGCCCGGGCATCGGTCGGTTTTTGGCCCAAGTGTTGCCTCCTTTCATCATGCTTCGCTGCATGTGACTAAAAATTTTGGTGGGGGTTAACCAAACCTAGGTTTCTTGCCTCTATGATGGTTTACGGAAAAGGGGATATGACATCGCTGGGTTTTGGGGAATCAGAGGTTGTAAAGGGGCCCGGGGTTGGGGGCCCTGGACCTTTTTGATGGCGATAAGTGAGGGGGGGTTGCGCTGCCGTGGTGGGGGAAAATCATATCAGGGTTTTGGGCGACCGCCCCTCCCCCTTTTTGTGGGGGCCCCCGTATTGACATACCCATCGTTTCCTCCTGTCCTGATGAGCGCTCGAAGAAAATTTGCGGAAAAAAAACCAGGATAAATCGCAATTCATCACATCTCATCAACAAGGTGACTTTTTTCGTTGACATTCTGCTCCAGAAGCTGCGGGTAAAGCAAGGGGCACTGAAAGGGCGTTGCAGACCGCCGGGTTTTTTCCCCGATTGACGGCTTCCCCTTTTCTCCTCTGTTGGCATCAGTAAGGGGCTAGAGCAGACTAAATCATCCTCTTGATCTTTTAAAGCCCTTCTGCCCCAACCGCTTTTTTGTCTCAAATTTGGGAAAAATGGATTTCCCACAGTGGGGGGTTTAACGGTTGACATTTGGGGGCCTTCGCTTCTGTTGGACGGGGGAATGTGATGATGACATTTGTGGCGGGAATGGGGAGGAGAGGGGGGTAAGAATGGGATGAGGTTGAAATTAACCCTGAAGGAAATTTTGGGCGCGTTTTCATTATGGATTCCGGGCCCGGAACCCAGGTGACAGGTGGGGCCGCCGTGTCGGGGGTGGGTTGTTGGGGCCGCATGGGACCCACCTTTCTTGGTCTCTACCTCCATTGTGAAAACCCCCCTTTGCTCGCTTCCAACCTGAATTTCGCTCCATTTTAAGAAATATAAAAAATTTGGAAGGTAGGGAATTTTTTGGAAAGTCTTTTTTTTAAAACGACGGGCAAATCACAGCTTTCTAAAATCCCTCTAATAAAAACAAAATGTGGATTCAAATTTAACAAATCTGGACTGGGCAAAAATGCAAAAAAACCGTATCTGTTATGTTTTCGTATAATACAAGTTTGTTTTTGGTACCTTTCAAAATTCACCTGGGTGACATAAAATTGCTGTATAAGATATAAGTCACGCTATCTGAATGAACAAAGCTGCATTGCCCAAAATCAAAAAAACACGTATCTGTTTGTTCGGTGATACAAGGTTTTTTTGGGACCTTTCAATTCACTTTTGGTGACTATTTAAAATTGTGTATAAAGATTAAGTCACGCTATCTGAATGAACAAAGCTGCAGTGCGCCAAAATAAAAAAAACGTATTGTTTAGGTTGTATGAACAAGGTTTTTTTGGGGACCTTTTTAATTTCCCCGTGGGACTAAAAAATTGCTGTAAAGATTGTGCAAGCTATCTGAATGAACAAAGTGCAGTGGCCAAAGTCAAAAAAAACGTATTGTTATAGATTGGATGATACAGGTTTTTTTTGGACCTTTCAATTCACTTGGTGACTATAAAATTGCGTATAGATATAAGTGAAGCTATTCAATGAAAAAAATAGGATGGGCAAAAGTGCAAAAAAACACTATTGTTATAGATTCTGTGATACAGGTATTTTTGGCACCTAAACCGTGTGATACAAGATTTCTGGATTCTAATTTAGTGCAAAAAGGGGATATACAACAAAGGTGGAATGGGTTTAAAATTTAAAAAGAACACCCCATCTGAATGTTTTACTGTAATAAAACTGGGTTTTCACCTAAAAAAAGAGACCTGCAGTTAACAGAAATGTGTTATCCTATATAAGTTCACATGCCCCTATCCAGGGAAAACTTTCAATGCAAAATGTTTTAATGAGATATTGCAGTGCAATGTCTACACTAAGTTTGGTGAATTTATCCAGTGTCCTTTATAGAGTTGTCTGGTTCGCCCCGGCCCCCCCCCCCCCCCCGCTCTCACCCTCCCCGTGACTTTATAGCGATAGTCTGCTTTAAAATAAATTAATACTAAAATTTCCCAAATTTTTAAATTTCTAAAATAATAGTGGGTTTCTTGTTGAAAAATAGTATGATTTCCTGAGTAGTTTGGAGCATGCAGGGCGCAGTCCAACTAGTATGAAAAGCTGAGAGAGGGGTGAGGCAGAAAAGGAAGGGTGTTCTTGTTAAACGAGGGCATGTGATTTTTCCAGCCAATCGCAAACCCTACACACCCCCGTCATGATTCGCACAACATCTCCCCTGCTTTTCTGTAAGCTATTGGTGGCCGCCAAAATGTAGGAAAAGCCGAAAATGGCGGGATATTAAAAGATTTTGCGCAGATTTTTAAATAAATTATGCGTGATCGAAAAAATCCGTTTTCCATAAAAAACCGGCCCTTTCAACTTTGTCGATAAAAATCGCTAAATGTTTTGAACATAGACCCTGGTCAAAAAAATTTGTCATGGAAACGGGCAAGCTGGTCCAAATAATAATTTTTATTAATCTAGCAAAATTACAACAAATTGCATACAAGAATTTCATGTCCATGCAATTCAGAGAGATCTCTAAAATGATATAAAAAAACAGTCTTCTTATGCTGTGAAATTGTCCATAGTGACAGGTTTTGTCTAATAGTAAAGTTTGGAATATGAGCTGAGTGGGAAAAAAATGTTTTGTCCTTATTTTTGTCCTATGGGAAATTGATGGGGGGTTGTGTCCGTGCAAGTTCATTTTTGCAGTGATAAGATGGGTGTAACATGTTTTGTAAAAAAGTTAATTTTGTGAGTGCAGCAGAAAATATGTCAAGTACACAGCAAAACATATTACTTCATATCTCTAAATAGTAACACTCTTATAAATTTTAATTAAAAAAGACATTCTTATGGGTTTTTTAATTTCTTTAACAAACTTCATATTTATCTCTATGTTGTCACAGTTCGCGCTACGGTCCCTGCCTTGGACCGTCGGCGTGTCTGTGCCGCCAGTCTCTGTGGGGCTCCCTGGCAGGGGTCCGTTGGCTTGGTGTTTGCTGTATTGCGTCCTTTGCTCTTGGTTCCCGGGGTTTCCTGTTCCCGTTGACCTCCTAGGGTGGCGCATGGGAGTTTTTTAACCTTTATAGCCCTCTGTCCTGTTCCCCTTCTCTTTGTTTTGTGACCCTGGCTAAAAAGGGGAAAGTTCTTCCTTTGCTCTGGGTCGCCCATTGCAGATTTTTGGTTTCATGCTGGAGGCCCCATCTGGTTCTGCCAGCATCTCAGGTCGTGGATACTGGTCCTTTCCCCTGCACCCCCCACCAGGCTCCTGCCCTTTTTGCCTGTCGTGTCTTTTGTTCTTGAAACTCCCCGTACTGCTTATTGTGATGTTGCCCCTGTTCTTTACCCTGTGTATTTCCTGCTAAAATGAAAGTTTAGCTTGCTGAAACCTGCTCTGAAAAGTTTGGATGTACCTGTTAAAAAGCTTCTGTGCCGTGTTCCTGCCCTGCATGGGTTTGCACGCAGGTAGCCACGTGGGGTAGCGCGGGGGGTTCCCCCGCAGAAAAGTCTGTCCTGCTTTGCGGCGGGTCCGATGAAGACCAAGGGCTCCTTGACTGCCCTGGCGTGGTTTCCATATCCATCTCGCCTGCGGTGACCCGTGGATCCAACCCGGGACACCAGCGTGGGCGCCTCAGAACGTTGTTGCCGCCGGATGTTCCCAAAAGGACTGAGCCTTGGATCCCCCCGGGGGTGACCCTGTCCTTGTGTCTGCTGTACCTCCCGTCTTGCTTGTCTGTCTGTCCCGCTGGCTTATGGTTCGCCCAGAGTGTCTGACTGTCCCGCTGCCTCAGCGTAGGTTGTTGCCACCGGAACGTTACATATGTCATTATTATTGTGAGACTTATGATAAGAAACAAAGAGAGATATCTAGTATTATAAACCCCAATTGTAGAAAAAGTTGAACATTTTAGTGTGACTGCAATTAACACCAATATCACACTCTCTCTCATGCCAGTCTCACAGGGCTAAAGCTGAGATTTTATAGACACTTCTTATAGTTGCAAGAAAAAATTGTGAGACCTTTAAATTACATTTCTTGCATTGGTTGTAAATGAAATAGGGTATGGTTGTTAAAATTATAGATACACACAATTTTACTAACTTAAAAGGGTTGTCCACTTTATATAATCCTACAATTGTCTAATATACATTTATTGATTTTTTTTTTTTTTTATAAAAGTGATGTGGGCCCCTATATATAAAATAAAGATGGTATAGCCTAAGTTCCTGTCCATAGAAATGACTCTCATGCACTTACCTTATGGACTAAACATGGATTCAGTTATATAACCTCCTAGCATTCGTTGAAAACAGGGTCACCATGAAATCTTTTGGGGTAAATGTTAGGGCAAGTGGAGATGATTTTTTGTGGATCCCTTCCCCAGTCATATTAATTTGGCTCTATTTTTTTCCTCTTTGCCTTCCAAGAGCCATACATTTTTTATTTTTCCATCTACGTAGGCATATGATCGCTGCTATTTTACTGGACAAGATGTACTTTTTAATGGTGTCATTCACTGTACTATAGACTCTGCTGGTGCAAAAACATTCTAAGTGGGGCGAAATATGCTTGCAGTGGTTTTGTTTTTATGGTGTTCATTCTTCAGGAAAACATTTTTGGCAATTAGCTTTTTTTTTGCTCTCTGCACTGTGGATGTTTACTCAATGTGCTCAATAAAGTCCCATGCAGTACAACTATAATTGTTTTTCGTTTAGTAATATTTGTCTTTATTGGTATCTAGATAACAATTAAGCCATATTTTATTAGTAATCTACGTAAAACTTAATTACTACGTAATTACAAAGGATTCACTTACTTTTTCCTTGTAACTACACATTAGGGAATTGATGGATATCAGTCTTTTTTACTTCCTTACAAAATAGTCACTTTCATTGCCTGCCTGCCTATCTATCTATCTATCTATCTATCTTCTTCATTATCTATTATCTACTATCATCTACTTTTGTCTTCTGTTGTTGTCGTTGTTGTCTGTCTATCTTCTTCTATTTCATCGCGGGCAACCCCATATCCCTCGGGCCCACTTCCGGTGTCCCTTGCCATCCCTTTTGGGGGTTTGCCATGTGAAAGGTTCTTGATTTCCCTGTCCTGCCATGTATTTTGACCCTTGCCTCTATCCACTGATGATGTTTGTATGTGCTGATCGAACCCCCTGTCCCCTGACTAAGGTTGCATGCGATTTTTCTAATGATGCACCTGGCTTTTCCGAAGCAAGTTTGCCCGGGGTAGGGACATTCAGTACCCGCACGCAAGTTAAACCCGCCTTTCGGGAGGGGTCAGGGAAAACCCGGGGCACTTTTGACTACGTTTTTTTTCCCTGATGTGGCTTACAACACAGCTTGCGGTGGTCCTGAGGATCCACATCCTAGCCATCCATTACAGTTAGATCTGCAGCAAGTCCAGCACCTATGGCTACAGTGGCATCTTTTGGGCCCAAGTTAAATCTGCCTCGCCATCTGGTTTGACGGGAACTCTCACCTTCGGGGGTTATCGCCAGTTTTCCCTATACATGGAGTCCAAGGGAACCAGTTCCCCCAGGGGGCCCCGAAAAAAGTGATATTTATAGTCAGTCTTCTGTCGGGTGAAGCCTTGTCCTGGGCCACCCCTCTTTGGGGACCCAGTGACCACCAACATTCAAGTCTTCCTGGCGTTGTTCCGCAACATGTTTGAAGAACCAGCACATACGTCTTCCACTGTGATTTCTCTGCTTGCCACATCAGGTTCCCCAAATTGACCTATACATACAATTTTGCAACCTCTTCTGAGTGTCAAGGGTAATGGGCCCTTATAACCATTCTGGTAGGCCTCGTGGAAAGGGTAAAGACAAGTATTGGGGCTTGACCCTTCTTTTCTGTGGAAAATCTCCCTTGGGGGTACCAATTGATATCCAGTTTGCTGAGAGACAGCAGGAGCTTTGTCAGCAATGTGAGCCGACCTAGCCTCCCTTTTCATCTTTCTCCAGTGTTTTTAGGCCCCCAAATGCCCCCCACCATGCAAGTGGGGCCGAGTCCCCTGTACAGCAAGAATGGTCCCATTAATGACAGCATTATCTTTGCCTCTACTGCACTACTCCTGAACATTTCCGTATGGCATTCCTAGGTGTAAATAATACCTCTCCACGTCTGACCAGGGTGGTCCATCTTTTCTGGTGTAATTTTCCAAGCCTTTGCCTTCATGGATTCTGAATAAGCCAGGAATTTCACTGACACATCTCTGGTTTCCAATTTTGTCTCCCTGTGGTCCATCTCCACAAACCTTTGGTCATCTCCTTCATTAACAGTAAATGCCAGGGTGACTCCTTGCTGCTCCGAAACTGATCCTGTGAATCTTCAAGTTGTGTCATTGTATAAGGAGAAATCAATTTTTAATTTAAAACCCCTTCCTTTTCTGAGAACTTCTGGGACTTCGTGGAACAGATCCCCAATTCTGTGTCAATAGGCAAAAATGAGAAAGGTGTGGGGGGGCAAAATGTTATTTCCACTGTCTTGTGGTGCTTTATCCGATGTGTACCACTTCTCCACTGATGTCTTCCATGCCCCTAACAGGGCTACCTTCACCCCTTTTAATCCCGAATCCAGATGTCTTCTGTGAGAAAAGGTAGACACTTCCACCCCATCAAGCATTTTGATTGTATTTTAACTCCCTACTGGCAAAATCATTCTTGCATCAGAGTTACCTTTGTCCATAATCGTGCCCAAAACTTGTAAGCGAAAATCTTCAGAAAGGGTTCATCCGCAAGTCCTCTTCTCCCGCTGGTGACGGGTTCATCTTCGTGGGAAAAAAAGGATGGTTCTATTTGCCTCTGCATCGACTATCAGGGTCTCAATAAGATTACCTTTAAGAACAGAAATCCATTGCCACTGATATCCAAGCTCTTTGACTGTCTTCACGGAGCCAGAGTCTTTAGGAGACTCAATTTGCGGGGAACCTACAATTCTGAATTGGTGAAGGTGATGAGTGATGAAGACTGCCTTCAATACCTGTAATGAGCATTTTGAGTAAGCCGTTAAACTTCAGGTTGGCTGCACTAAAAAAAAATTTCTGATGATCCACAGCCCATTGCCATATCTGCTGATGATCCGGGGCCCGCTGCCATGTCTGCTGGTAATCTGTGGCCCGCTGCCACGTCTGCTAATGATCCAGGGTCCGTTTCCACATCTGTTGCTGATCCAGGGCCCATTGCCAAGTCTGCTGCTGATCCAAGGCCCACTTCCACATCTGCTGCTGATCCGGGGTCCGATGCCATGTCTGCAGCTGATGCAGGGCCTTCTGCCACATCTGCTGCTGATCCAGGGCCTACTGCCACGTCTGCTGCTGATCCAATGCCTGCTGGCACATATGTTGCTAATCCATGGCCCTCTGCTGCTGATCAGGGTTCAAGTGGCATGTCTGCTGCTGATCCGGGCTCCAGTGCCAAGTCTGCTGGTCCTAAATCCACGGAGGCCCCTCATAAAAGGGGGGATACTGTTATGATCCACATGGCATCGTGCTACAACATTCCATTTGACACTGACAGATGCTCTGTTATGGATAGTCAAGTGCTTTCTGTGCCTTCCAGGGCAACATTTAAGCACTTGAGTTGAAAAAGCACAGCTGCACAGTTTCTCTGACCTCTTTATTCCTGTTGTTGTTCCTACCTGGAGCTTACCTTTATCTATTTACTGCATTTCGTTTGCTTGCCTATTCCTGGTTGCTGTTCACCCGTTTGTTTTTAGACCTTTGTTTTGCCCGTCACATCCTTCACTCCCCCTAGGATCCATTTTCCCATTTTTAAATTTTTTCTTGGACTGTCTGCATGTCTGTATACATCTGCATGTTTCTGCAATAAAGTCCATTGCTAGAAACAGTACAATTGGCTATTAAGTTGGCTTTTGAAGAAGAGGGCCATTTCCTTAAGGGTCCTTGTCACCCGGTCAATATATTCACGAACTATAAGAACCTGTTGTATCTTCAGACAGCACAGTACTTAATTCCTTGGCAAACCAGGTGCGCAATCTTCTTCTCCAAATGTGATTTCTTGATACATGTCAGCCGAGCTGACAAAAATATCAAAGCTCATGCTCTCTCCCATGCCTCTGATGCAGCTGGCCTAGGCTCTGCACCACAGCATATTGTTCCTCCTCAATGTCTGATTTCGGCAGAGCCCATTGATCTCCATCGTGTTGCCCAGGGAAAACATTTATACCTCTTGCTCTAAGGAAAATAATTTTGAAGTGGGGACATTGTTCTTTACTAGCCAGGCATCCTGGAGTTAAAAAATCCTGCATATTCATATCTCGTCATTCATTACTGATGGCCTAATCTGGGTCAAGATGTCAAGGACTTTGTTCTTTCTTGTGCTATGAGTGCCCGCAACAAGATTCCCCGACACAATTCTGCTGCCCTTTTGCAACCCTTGCCCCTTCCAGAGTGTTCTTGGACCCATGGACTTCATTACTGACCTACCATACTCCTCGAACAATACCATAATTTAGGTGGTTACAAACCGATTCTCGAAGATATCCCACTTCGTGCCTCTGCCCAGTCTCCCTTTGGCTTCTCAGCTTGCTGGCCATTTTTTCTGGCCAAAGTTCTTTCATGCACTCTTTTCCCGTCTTTAGGTCAAGTTATACTTCTCTTAGGCCTACCACCCCCAAACCAGCGGCCAAGTAGAAAGGGTGAACCAAGATCTGGGGAGCTACTTCTACCACTTCATCTCAGCATGCCAAGACGACTGGATCAACTGTCTAGCCTGGGCAGAATTCACATCCAACCATCTGGAGTCCGACTTGGAAAGAGCCTCACCCCTTTATGTTTTGTATGGTCAACACCCTCATTCCCACGGTTTCCCCCTTCCACTAGCAGTCTCGTCTGATGTTCCTGCTGTGAATGCCCAAATTGGAGACTTTATGACTATTTGGCAAGAGACCGGACAAGGTTTACTACAAGCATCCTCTCACATGAAGTCTCAAGCAGACAAAAGGATAAAATCACCTCCCAATTTCGATCTTGGGGAAAGGGTGTGGCTGTCCGCTAAGTATGGATGCCTGAAGATCCCTAGCTTCCCATGGTTCCTGGGTCCATTCAAGGTCCTCCAACATATCAACCCAGTGGCCTAAAAGCTCCACCTGCCTCCATCTCTGAGCATCCTGAACTCTTTCCATGTCTGTTCTTGAAGTAAAGGAGATTCTGGCCAAGAAAAAATATCAGGTGGAACTGGTACTTTATTGGCTGAAAGAGATTTTGGCCAGAAGAGATGTCCTGGGAACTAATATTCTGGACCAGTATCTTGATCAGAAGTTTATTTAATCTAAAAAGAGGAGGAGGCCAAAGAGGGGGGTGCTGTTGTGAGTGGCACCGCAGCCCACTCATTGGGCTGAGGGCATGCTCATGCTCCTGCTCCTTTCTTACCTCCCTGCTCTCCTTGTTCCTTGTGCTCCTCTGTCTGCTGGAGCATGTGCCCCGCTCTTTAGGGCGAGCGAGCGGGCTCAGTTAAATTTACACACTGGTAATTGGCTAATTGCTGAGCTCTGAACCTTTATCCTCTGTCAACTTCCTATGCTCCCTTGCAATTGAAGATCTATTGTGCCCTGTGCCATGGTGAATGTTTTTCTGAGAGTTTTTGTCCTGCCGTGTATTTCTTCCTTTGCCTCCATCCAATAACTATGTTTGTCTGCTGCTTGCCCTGATCTTTCTGTTTCTCCCTAACTACAAGTTTGCCTGTCAATTCTGTATCACACTGCACCTCGGTTTCCACTGAAAGCAAGTTGGGTCATGAGTAATGGAAAACAATATTTGGTTTGCACAGCCAAAAAACATTTTTGAAGAAAATGAGCATAGGTGCACACTGGTGTGGCAGTAACATACAAACACAATCCAATATCAGCAGCACATTACTAGCACTAAAAAAAAACTATCAAAAAGAACATAGGAATTTTTGGAAAATCATCTCTGCTACTTAGAATACATGAAAAATGTTGAGGTTCTTTGTTCACATTTTTGATCAAAACTGTTTAAGCCCACCAGCCAATGAGCAAGGTGACCTCAATACAGGTGGGAACCTACTCTATTGCTACTCTATTGCTAACTCTCTTGGTGACTATTCAGAACTCCACAATTCAGGGAGAGAATATTCCAGCTACAAGCTACTCTGCATTTATTTAAAAACCTGTGCAGGTGGGTGGAGTGTAAAAAAAACTAAAAAGGGGACAGCCACTCCCCCACCTACATAGGTTTTTAAATCAATACAGATAGCAATAGAGTAGGTTTCCATCTGCTTTGAGACCGCCTTGCTGATTGGCAGGTGGGCTTAAACAGTTTTGATCAAAAATGTGAACTCAGAGCCTCAAAATTTTTCATGTATTCTAAGTAGCAGAAATGCTTATCCAAAAATTCCTGTTATGTATGTATCTTTTTGATAGTTTTTTTTAGTGCTAGTAGTATGCTGCTGATTGGATTGTGTTTGTATGTTACTGCCACACCAGTGTGCACCTATGCTCATTTTTTTCAAAAATGTTTTTGAGATGTGTAGACCAAATATTGTTTTCTAGATGGAGTGGCTGCCTCCTCTTTGGCTTTCTTGCACTCCACCCACCTGCACAGGTTTTAAAATCAAAGCAGAGTAGCTTGTAGTTGAAATCTTCTCTCCCTGAAATGTGGGGGTCTGTTTAGGCACCAAGAGAGATAACAATAGAGTAGGTTCCTACCTGTATTGAGGTTGCCTTGCTGATTGGCAGGTGGGCTTAAACAGTTTTGATCAAAAATGTGAACTAAGAACCTTAACATTTTTCATGTATTCTAAATAGCAGAAATGCTTTTCCAAAAATCCCTATGTTCTTTTTGATAGTTTTTAGTGCTAGTAGTGTGCTGCTGATATTGGATTGGGTCAGTGTTAACGACCTGGTAGTTTCCTGTCGCAGCAAGTCCAACCTGCCTTGCAGCGGGCTCTCATGAGAACTGGGAGGCTACGTAGTCTCCGTTCCCTGACGCGGCTTATGCCACGCGGCTTGTGGTGGTTCAGAGGATCCACATCTGAGCCATCTATCTATCTATCTATCTATCTATCTATCTATCTATCTATCTATCTATCTATCTATCTATCTATCTATCTATCTATCTTTATCTATCAAGAGACAAGTGTTGGCAAGTCCTTTAGATTTTAAGGACCCTATTGAACAAACATTTTAGCTTCCTGGACCCATGAGTGTGACATGGAGCACAATTAGATACTGGGGTATTTCCGTTCTGTAAAGTATTGACAATTGCTACAATATTTGATTCTTTTATGCTTGATAGGGGACCATTCTCTTAGCTGTACAGAAAACTGCAGCCATCCCCATTCACTTGACCAGGATAACACTGCAGTTCACATTCACAGCAGGGAAAAATTGTAAAGGAGCAGCATTGCTTTTTTTTTGCTTCTGTAGCCCCTTGACTCTCAGATGTGGCAATATGCTATCACTCTATAAGATTGAAATAATTGTGTAAATGCAGTTTCACCTGAAGTTTTTTGCATGGTAGGCTTTGTGTCACTTGCAAAACAGAAAAATAACCGTTTTAGCCAATAAGGCTATGTTCACACGGCTTAAAATGGGCCATATTTCGGTCCGTAATTACGTGCCGGAGTGCGGCAATTATGGGCCGAAAACGGCCCATTCATTACGGTAATTCACAGTTCTCATAAAGAACTATGGATTACGTATCCTCTCCCTGCTCGGCGAAGCCGCCGGGCGGGGAGATAATTGACATGTCACTTTCTAGCGGCATATACGCACCGCTAGCAGTGATTGTCTATGGGCCGGCGATGTGTCGGCACCCCGCCCCGGCCACACGGCGTAATTGCGGGGCGAAATTACGCCCCGCAGTTCAGCCGTGTGAACATAGCCTAATGTTTTACAATAATCTACTACGTAATTTAAGGTAAGTATTGAAAACCAATGACCCAAAGCAGTATACAATATTCGGAAATGAAACGTCTTTATTGTTCTTGCTCTACAGATATGGATAACTTCTAATGTATTTATTTGTGCTAAACTAACACTGTTTCTTCTGTTTTTTTTGTTTTTTTTCATTTTTGCAATAACTTTGTTTCAGAGACTTTTTAGATGATGAATGTTGACTGTGACTTTAATGCAAAATCTGACACAATGGCTTTCAAAAATAATCCTGCAATCTCTCACATCACATTTCATATTTAGCTCCTCTCTAAGATAACAGCTGATGGCTGCTGCTCTTTCTGTCTTTTGGCTTTATTCAACTCTACATTTCACAAAATGATGTGGCTATTTTGATGCCTATCTTAGCTATTTCACAGTCTAAAATGTATTCGAGCACACTGTATTTTTCTGTATTTAAACCCTAATAGCCATAACAGGCTGATGGTAAAATGTTGCCTTATAGCAAGGCATTTCATTAAACACAATTGTTGTTACATTTATAAAGAACATTCTATATTCTATGTTATATAATTGATGAATTGTAAAGTAACTTTATCAGTACCCATAATGAGTTTACCCTTTGCTTAACCATATGGTTTTCATTGCCGCACTAAATTTAAATTATGAAAATAATTAACTTTTTGTTGCTTTTGTGAAATGAACACCATAACTGCCATGGAAGCGGGTAGTTACAGACAAAATTGCAACAGGAAAGAAAAAAGCCACAGGTAATGTAGGTAGAGATGGGCGAATTGATTCTAACGAAGTGGAATTCGTTTAGAATTTCAGGAAAACTTCGGTTCTGAACGAAGTCAAAGTTTGGGGTACTTCGCGTGAATGAAGTGGTGCTTCGATTGATAAAATGGCTGCGAGCACATGGCGCTACAATGGGGCCAAAAGAAAAATCTGGGAGAGAAGAAGGCATAGCCTACATGACATTTGCAGAATTAGCCAAATCAGAGGACGGGCGGGATCTGTGACGTCACCGCAATAATATAACGACGGGCACGACGCTGGAGCGCATGACCGCTCACACTGTACTCATAGGGAAGGTGCTGCCCATTGCTGCTTATGATATCTTCTTACTAAAGACTCATATTATACAGCGATTTTTGGGGGGGTGTCTCAGCTTGTCTCCAGAGACCTGCTTCTCTAACGTTCTAATTCTGACTTTGTTAGGGTATCTGAAACTGAAGTCCAGATTGGGCATCCCAGATGCAGCTCGCATATACATTTAATGCTATCTGCTCACAGCTCATTGAATATCCAAGGGTTTAACTAAGCCTGTATCTGTTTGTATTCATTTAAAGAAACAGTGTTTTTAACGAACCAAAAACCACCTTCATTTTTGGTTTGCCAATTCTTTTTGCGTAATTTACATCCAGGGGTAAAATAAAAGCTTGTTCGCTGTTTGTTGTCAATCTAAAAGAAACCGTCCATTTCACCCCGCCAAAAAAGACATTTTCCTGTATATAATCCAAAACCGAAGGTTACTTACAAGTTATACCTCATGTTGTGTACTGTAAAATACACGCCATTTTAACACGTTAACAAAGCTATAGTTTTTGTTGCTCAATTCTTGCGGCATTTAAATCTGTAAAATAAACGTTCTTGCTGTTGTGGCCACTAAAAAAACCGTCTTTTTCCACCACCAAAAAAGACATTTTTCCTGTAGCATAATTCATAACCGAAGGTTTAATTACAAGTTTTTTCTCGATTGTTGTGCACCGTTAAAAAACACGCCATTGTAACCATGCTACAAAGCTGGTAGTTTTTATGTTTTTTTTTTATATTATTTTTTTTTTTATTTTTGTTTTTTTTTTTTATTTATTTTTATTTTTTTAAATTTTTTTTTTTTTTTTTTTTTTTATTTTTAGTGTTTTTTTTTTTATAATGTTTTAGTTGCAAATTCTTAAGCGCAATTTACATCCAGGGGTTAATTAAGCATTGTTCTGCTGTAGTGGTCCTAAAAGAAACGACTATTTTGACCGGCGCAAAAAAGCTCATTTTCCAGCAATAATTCAAGAAATCGAAGGTTAATTACAAGTTTTTTCTCTTGTGTAACCGAAAATACAGCCATTGTAACACGCTACAAAGCTGGTAGTTTTTTATTAGTTTATTATTTTTTTTTATTTTGGTTGCTCACTACTTTTGCGCATTTGGGGGGGGGGTTTTTTAATTCCAGGGGTTAATTAAGCATTGTTTCTACTGTTGTGGGTCACTAAAAGAACCGTCTTTTTCACCAGCCAAAAAAGACATTTTTCCTGTAGCCTAATCCATAACCGAAGGATAATTACAAGTTTTTCTCTTGTTTGTACCGTAAAATACACCGCCATTGTAACACGCTACAAAAGCTGGTAGTTTTTGGTGCACAATCTTTTTGCGCAATTAACATACAGGGGGTTAATTAAGCATTGTTCTGCTATTGTGGTCACTAAAAGAAACCGTCTTTCACCGCCGAAAAAGACATTTTTCCTGTAGCCCTAATTCATAACCGAAAGTTAAATTACAAGTTTTCTCTTGTTGTGTCCCGAAAATACTGCCATAGTAACATGCTACAAAGCTGGTAATTTATGGTGCCTACTTCTATTGGCACAATTTAGATTCAGGGTTAATTAAGCTTGTTCGCTGTGAGGTCACTAAATAAACCTTCTTATTCACCACCAACAAAAAACCATTTTGTCCTTAGTCATAATTCATATCCGAAGGTTAATAAAGCCTGTTTTGTGCTTTTAACATTCAAGTAAAATAACAGTGCTTTTAAAACAACACATACAATTCAATTTTTCCTGCCCCATTTGTGGAGCGCAATTTATATCCAATTGGTTACCCAAGCTTGTTAGTGGTTCATTAGGAGTCAAATACAGGGTGGTGAATTTAATCATATACAGATATCTTCATCAAACAGTGTCTGTACCTTTTAGAACAAACAGTATCAGACAGAGAGGTGCAGGCACTTCACCTGCAAGTGCAGTGGCACAAACATTCGCTGGAGCAGGCCAAGGTTCGCAGCACAGCAAGGGACGTCCGCAGCAAGTGGTCACGTCGGTAAGGGCTAGAACTGCCAGTGTCATCTAGCGCCCGTGTGTTAGTTCAGCAACCCAAATGGATCTTGATTGGTTGACTAATGGCATCCACTTCCTCCCCATAACATCTGGACAACCCCAGCCAAGATATGGTGGGAACATCAAACACAACCATTAGTGGCATGGCCCGGAACGTGTCAGCAGCCCTCATCTGTCCTCAACCCAACCTCTTTCCCCATCCGGTTCCCTCACCAGAGATCTCTATGTGGGGTCTGATGGGCCTCAGCGCCACTATATAGCGAGAAGAACAATTATGGATGAGGGCAGTCAGCAGCTACATGGCATGAAGAAATGGGGGCCCAATATCCCTGCTTCTTGCAGTAGGCGGCAAAGTATTAGATGTGGAGAGTGCATGGGAGGTCATGTGCTAGGGTCAGCCTCTGCATTACCAAGACCGGTGATGAGGACACAGTGACAGATGAAACACAAAAGATGATGATGTAGCCGGCCCGCAACTGGAGCCGGTGCAGCAAGGGCTTCATCATCTCAAGAAAAGGGCGTCAGCTTGTGCGTCCAGGCAGCGGTGCAGCCAGCAAGTGGGTTGTGTGGCCGTGATCATCAGGAGTAGCAGCAGTGTGAGGTCAGGAGCCAAGCGGTCACGGGATAGCTAACCCACTTACGCCGGTCCAAGAAAGTAGCGCGTCACAGGGCTCAGCGAGGCTGCGTCGGTAGAAGCCCCTTCAGATGCGGAGCGATGGCGGTAAAATCAGTACTCGGCGGTGTGGCAGTTCTTTGCTAAGACACCGGAGGAGCCGAATAAGGTCTTATATAGACTGTTGAGGCCTAAAGCGAAGCGTGGCCAGGGAGCCTTAACATGGATACCGACGCCCTGCGTCAACACATGCAGCATCACCATACGGTGGCCTGAGAAACTGTTGCTCAGATGAGGTGGTTAGTGTTGAGGCATTGCGTTCGCTACGAGAATCGATCGATAGACCCGATAGTCGGCCCGCTATCGATAAGGTTTTATTTTCGATAGTGCGAGCATCGATTATGAGCATATACCATTAAAGACTATGGTAGAGCAACAACACCTTCATTATTACACCCTAACCAAGGCTGGAGAAGCTGAAATTAACACCGACAACAGTTCAAATTGATTACGGTTCTACATCTTAGGCCAACACACTTAGGTTATAAAAGTCACAGAAAAAAAGTCACAGACCATTCACTATCCCTTGTCATGTACCACAGCCTGACCCTTAACCCTGCATCACCCACAATTAAAAGTGCCAGAAGATAGTAATGATTTGAACCAATTCATGTTACACATGAAACTGGACATTGAATACCCTGTCTGGAACGCAGCATGAGCCCCAAACCTCATGACCCCCAATTTAAAAAGTGCCGCAAAAAGGAAGTCCTTCAACCACCATTTTTAGGTTGACTGGACACTAACTATAGTCTGTCCTGTACCGCAGAATGACCATTAAACCTGTCTGACCCCCAGTTTTAAAAAGATGCCAGAGTCCTATTCAACAACCACCATTTTAGTTGAACGGTACATAATACTTGGTCCCTACCTGGGCCACAGTATGCCATTAAACTGTCTGAACCCCCAGATTACAAAGTGCCGGAAAAAGGAGATTCTTTCAACCACCATTTTAGTTGAACTGACATTGACTAGAACGACCGTGCCAAGCAAGACCCAGGGCCTGAGGTTACAGTGGTGTGCGGTAATAGCCCCATCGCTTGGCGTCCGTCCTCTATTAACACGCAGGTTAGAATGCCCTGATGATGTCAGCATCAAAAACTTCGTGCTGAAGCAGAGTGCGGAAGCGGAGTGTGAGAACTACCAGCTATCCTCAGTACACAGTCAAGACCTGGGTGCGCTTGCCCTCCTTATGAGTGCGGACCAAATTTGAGCTTCACTTGAATACTGGTGGTTAACGCTCCTGTACAGACCCAGGTGCACTTTTTTGCTTGTCATTCTTTTTCTCATTTTAACTCAACGTGCTGGAGGAAATTGTCTCTGTTTCTTGTTCTCTGTCCATGCTCATACTCCAGTGACTTGATAACCTACATCAGGTCAAGTTTTCCTGTACCTCCCATGTACAATTCAGGGGAATTTTTTTACCAGCTATTTTGTAACATGCAAGTTTTTTTAGTAGTTTAATTCTAGAAAACACATTTTTAAATATGGATGAATCCCACCATAGTCTTTGTTTTTCTTTTTTTCATTGTTAAATGGGTTGTCTCAATACAGGGAAGTGATAGCTATGTTTAAAGATCTTGCAAAAACAAGTCATTTTGCATATGTGTCCGTTTAACATAGTCCTACCTATTCCTGTTTCTGACAGCACCAACACCCTTGAGCACTCTTGACAATTGGAAGACAAATGTCTGTTAGAAAACAACATTTTTTAGAATAGGATAACCTGGTAGTAAATGCTGCATGTCACAGCAAAATGCCCCCAAAAATTCAAAGCATGACCCTTGAGCCACTTTGGACAATTGTGAAGGAAAAATGTCTGTTAGAAACAACATTTTTTTTAGAATAGTACCTGTAGTATTGCTGCATGTCACAGCCAAAATGCCCCAAAAATTCAAAACATGACCCATGAGCCACTTTAGACAATATGTGAACGAACAAATACAATAGAAACAACATTTTTTAGATTAGGACCTGTAGTATTGGCTGCTTTTAAACCAAGCAAAATGCCCCCCAAAAATACAAAGCATGACCTTCGAGCCACTTATGGATCAATTGTGAAGAACAAATGTCTGTTAGACAACAACATTTTTTTTATAATTAGGACCTGTAGTATGCTGCATTCAAACATCATGACCCAAAAAATTATAAAAATGACTTCTCAGCCACTGTTCAAAAAATAGTGAGGTAGAAATGCCACTTAGAACCAACAATTTCTGTTCCAAAGGACCATGATTAAGCAGTATCTCACAGCTACA
This sequence comes from Phyllomedusa bahiana, assembly GCA_025379985.1. NCBI lineage: Eukaryota > Metazoa > Chordata > Amphibia > Anura > Hylidae > Phyllomedusa > Phyllomedusa bahiana. Next base: position 51,407 of record JAODAL010027776.1, read on the forward strand.
TGACCCAAAAAAAATATAAATATGACTTCTCACCACTTGTTCAAAAATGTGAGGGAAAAGCCACTTAGAAGCACATTTCCTGTTCCAAAGGACCATGATTATTTGCTGTATCTCACAGCTAAATGACCCCCAAACAAAATAAAAATATGACTTCTCAGCACTATTATAAATTGTGAGGGAGAAATGCCCACCTAAGAAGCCACATTCTGTTCCAAAGCGACCGATAAAATAGCCTGTATCTCACAGCAACATGACCTCAAAACCATTGACAACGCTAAACTTCTTAAGATACAAGTGAGTAAATGGAATACCGGTGTGTCATGAAACTTGCTGTCCTTTACAGTCCACCTCACAGCAAAAAGAGAAAAAAAAAGAAGGGAAAAGAGTATAGAAAATTGCAGTATCAGAAATTATCATTTTAAAAAAAAAAAAAAAAAAAAAGGGTTTATTTTTTTCAATATGACCAATTCTGTTTGAAAGTAAATGTGAAGTAAGACCGGCAACTAATCGGTTACCTCGCAATTGGGGGCCACACCTTCACATAGATCCATGCCTGATTCATCTTGATGAAAGTCAAAACGATCCAAATTATCTTGAAAGCCGGATAACGTTTGTAATGACTCCACCTCCAGCTGTTGCTGAAAGGACCCTCGATATGCCGCTGGCTTGCTGGGCAGGACAACACCTCTACGGCGTGACAGGTGCCAGCCGGGCCATTCGTCGAACATTTTTGGATACCCAGAAGTCAATAGGTCCCGAACATAATACAAAACATCGGTGTTGAGACGCAGATAGTCATGCCACCATGATCTTAAGCTGATCTCTGTGTGTTGGATGTGTGCCCTGCATTGCATGCGTTTGGTGAGTGGTAAACGAAGATTGCCAGAGGTCACCCATTAGGCTTCCGCCACCTTGCCTGCTGCTACCGCTACGCCTACTTGGCACTCTACTGCTGTCACGTCGCTGATGTTGTTCCACCGTGACATTTGGGGAACGTGAAGCAGACGCAACAGATGTCTCCAGTTAATCAATCAGCAAGGTCTCCATTTCCTGCATTTTACTCTCTATTTGGGTGGGTGGAAGGAAAGTGCTGAGTTTTGTTTTGTACCGGGGATCCAGGAGGGTGGCCACCCAGTAACTGTTGTTCATTTTGATGGCCTTAATGCGAGGGTCATGTTGGAGGAAATGGAGCATCCAAGCACTCATGTGAGAGATGGAGCCTTGATTTCCCAAGCCTCTGGGTCGAGGGGCACTAGCAAACTGATCTTCCTCATCTTCCTCCTCCGCCTCAAATTCGCGCCAACCACTTTCCAAGGCAGGGACGTCGGTAACATCGGTGTCTAAGAATACCTCCTCCTCCTCCTCCTCCTCCGCTGCCTCCGGCACAGCTTCAACACAGCCCTGACTTGCCTGAGATGATGCACCCTGAGAGCTGATGCGCCACCTTGCACTAGCTCTGGACCCCGAACCACTGCCTAATGAAGACCGATGAAATTGTGAAACTGTCGGGCCTTGTGGATTTGACGGAGAGAAAGGCTCCGTGTCCGCATCTGTGTCCGTCTCCTCCTCCGTCGCTGGCGGGACCTGTTGTTTCAGAGTGTCCAACGATCGTTCCAGAACTAAGATCACCACAATGCTCATGCTGACAAGGGCATTGTCCGCACTGACCATTTTGGTGGCTTCTTCAAAACTGGCAAGGATGGTGCAGAGCTCTTTCACCTGCCTCCACTCTCGGTGGTTCAACACCCCGAGGTCCGCACCGCTGCTTGTCAGGCCATGTGTCACTTCGTACTGCGTAATGGCATTGCGCTGCTGCCACAATCGCTGGAGCATGTGGAGGGTGGAATTCCAGCGTGTTGCCACGTCAACAATGAGACGGTTGACGGGAGGCCGAGCTGACGCTGCAACGCAGCCAGGCGGGACGAAGCAGGGTGCGAACGGCGGAAGTGCGAACTCAGACCTCGAGCCTTCTTCAGCAGGCAGTCCAGACCCGGGTAGCTCTTTAGAAATTTCTGGACGACAAGGTTCATGACATGTGCCAGGCAAGGGATGTGCTCCAGCCTACCGATCTTAAGGGCGGCCAGCAGATTTCGCCCGTTATCGCACACCACCTTGCCTGGCACAAGGTTCTTGTCACCCAGCCAGCGCTCGGTCTCGTTGCGGAGAGCCGTCCACAGCTCCTGACCTGTGTGTGGACGGCTCCAAGGCAGATTAATTTCAACACGGCCTGGTGTCTCTGGGCACGTGATGCCACCAGAGGACCTTGGGGGAAAGAGCCCTGCACCATCCCTGCGGTTTTGAAGAGCGTGCGCCGAGCCTGAGAGCCACCGTCACCCCCAGAGACATCCACCCAGCTCACCCAGTGAGCTGTCACAGAGATATAGCGGCCTTGGCCGTGCTTACTAGTCCATGTGTCGGTGGTGAGATGGACTTTTCCGGACACAGATGCAGACAACGCGCTTGAAATTTTAGATGACACTTGGCTGGCCAGGGCAGGGACGGCTTTTCTGGCAAAGAAATGCCTGCTCGGCATCTGGTATTGGGGGCAGGCGAGGGCCATGACGTGGCGGAACCCATCTGTGTCCACCAGACGGAAAGGCAACATTTCCAAGGCCAAAAGCCTGGCAATGCCGACATTCAGGCTTTTGGCTTTGGGATGGTTTGGGTTAAAGTGTTTCTTCTGCTCCCAAACCTGGAAGACAGAAGGCTGGCTGCTAGACTGGCCGCTGTACGGCGTGCAGGTCGTCAAACTGGCGGAAGGATGGGTCTCTGGGGGTGCTGGTGGTACTCGTGCGACGGTGGATGCTGAAGCGGAGGCTGATCCCTGATCATGACTCTGAGAGACATGGGGACTGAGGAACGCTTGTGGTGGCGGAGGGGGAGGAGGCGGAGACAGAGGTGTGACAGTGGTTGGAGGCCCGGCGCGGTCTGGCCTTTTTGGCCAAGTGTTCCCTCCATTTCAAATCATTTGGCCCTTC
>JAODAL010027777.1:0-54383 GCA_025379985.1 Phyllomedusa bahiana
ATGTAGCAGTACCCTTTGACGTTGTGGATGTTAATTTCAGCTTCCCCACCCTTGTTTGGGTGTAATAATGAAGATTTTGTTGTCCCCTATAGACTTTAATGGTCATCGGCAAAAATCGATGTCATATCAAAAAACCTTACGATAGCGGCCGACTATCGACTATCGATCGATCCGTAGCCAACCAATCGCTAAACACAATATGTTAAAAGTGGATTTTTGCCCTAACAAAAGACCTCTTACAAAAAAAGATCCTTATCCTAAATAAGGCAATGCAATGTCTAAACAAAGTTTTGCTGAACAAACCCAGTACCCTTTTTATAGATTTGTCTGTGTTCGCCCGCGTGCCGTGACTTTACAGCGGTAGTGCTCTTTAAAATTCTCTGCCTAACTCCCAAAAATTGCAAATCTCTGATCAACTAAGTTCTAAGGATCACAGCTAAAAGTGAGCTGTCTCTGTGAAAAAAATAGAAAAATTTCGCTGGCTTTTTTTTTTTTTTTTTTTTTTTCTTTTTTGGAAGGGGCAGAGCGCAGTCCTACGCTATGGATGCTGCACACATGATCATGAACAGGAAGGGCTGTTCTATGTAAAATGGGTCATGTGATTTTTCCAGCCAATCGCAACCATAACATCCCAGTCATACATCGCAAACAATCTCACCCTGCCTATTCTGTAAGCTGTTTTGCGGGCCCGCCAAAATGACGGAAGGCCCCCAAAAAGGCGCGTTTTTTAGATTATGCACAATTTTAACCTAAATTATCGCGTGAAACTAAAAAATCCGATAACGAAATACCGTGCCCATTCAAAATTTTTCGATAATAATCCTAAACACTAGTTACAGGGCAATTAAATAACATCAATTCCCCTGTTCTTTCCCTTTTTTGGATATCCCCTATGTGGCCCAATGCCTTTGGTTTTTTAACCCCCGAGCCTCGAGTAGGAGGAGCACCTACTAGATTTTCGGGTCTCTGTTTTATTAGGAAAAGTTGTTTGGTGCCATTACAGGTTTGTGGGCACCCTAAGATGCTTAACTTAATAAACACCCCTAAAAAGACCCCCTTTTGGGAAAATTAAAAATATATCCAGGGGTCAGTGACATATCGACCCCCACAGGTATTTCACAGATTTTTTTAGCTGGGAAAATGAAGAAAATAATTTTTTTTGCCAACAATCTGCAATTTTAGCTGAAATTTTTTTTATATTTACAAAGAATCCTGGAAAAAAGCCCCCCAAAATTTGTTACACAATTACTTTTAAGTTTTGGCAATACTCTTTATGTGGGTATAAACTGCTGTTTAGGCGCATTGCAAGACGTACAAGGGAGGAAGCACTATTTGCTATTTGGAACGTAGATTTTGGTGGGTGCCATGTCGCGTTTGCAAAGCCATCAAATTAGCAGAACAGGGAAAACCTTTTTTGAAATGCCCCATTTTGGATTCAAAACCCCCAAGATTTCCCTCTAAGGGTGCATTGTTTTTTTTGGGCACACATATGTTTTTATAATTTTTTTAGCATTGGGCCATGAAAATGGGGGGAAAAAAAACTCTGCCATTGTTTTTATGGAATTCATTTGTACAGCTTTTGCCTGCGGGTAAAAAAAAAGACATAAGAGCTTTTACTATGTGGGCCCGGTACAATTACAATGATAGAAAATTTTAAACAAGTGTTTTTTTTATGTTTTTTTACTTTTACATAATGAAAAATTTGTAAAAAGTAGATTTTTATATTGTCATATCCAGCAGCCATAAGTTTTTTTTTCCCCATGTATGGAGCTGATTAAGATCTTTTTTTTGTCGGGATGAGTTGACGCTTTTAAAACGATACCATTATGGGGTTCTATGACTTTTAATATGGTTTTGTGAGGTGTTTTGAACAAAATACAGCAATCCTGGTAGTGTTTTTTATTTTTACTTTTTACAGCGGTCACGTTGGTATAAATGACATCCTAGCTTTACTCATCAGGTCGATCCCAATTACAGCGATCCCCAAAAATTTTTTTTTTTTTTTTTTACTGCTTTTACACAATACAAACGCTTTTATTTTAAAAAGAAAACACATTTGTGCATCGCCATAGTCTGAGAGACATAACTTTTTTTTTTTATTTTTCTGTATTCTGAGTTGTGTAGGGGCTTGTTTTTTGCAGGATGAGATGACATTTTTATTGATTACATTTTGAAGGGGAAATGACTTTTTGATCTCCTTTAAATTCATTTTTTTGGAAGCAGGATGAAGAAAATACAGCAATTTTGGTAGTTTTTTATTTTTGGGCATCGTTCACCCTGCAGTGTTTTGTGACATGTTAGTTTTATCTGGGGTTAATACAATTATGGTGATACCCAATTTTTAAAACAGGTTTTTTTATGTAGTTGTACTTTTTTTTATTTTTTATTAAGTGTTTTTATTGTATAAAACAATATTCATGCATTCCCTTCCTTTAATTACTTAACTGTTTTCTGTATACACTGCTGGGTTCGGGTTTTTTTTGCGGCATCAAATGACTTTTTTATTGGTACCAGTTTGGCGTTTGTATGACTTTTTGATCGCTTTTTATCCTATTTTATGTCACAGGTTTTTTTTAACGTCGTCAATGGAGCGGGTTAAATAATGTTACAAATTTATAGGAGAGATCGTACGAATCTACAATACCAAATAGTGTATTTTATTTATTTCTTATCTTTTTTGGGGTGATTAGTTTATTGTAATGGGAAAAAGGCAGTGTGTGCGCTACTTTATTTTTTTTTTGTTTAACGTCTTTCTTTTTTTTTACTTTTTTTGAATTTTTTGCACTATTTTCACTTGTCCCCACAGGGGACAGGACTTCAAGGATCAGTAGATCGCTGTTATCACACAGGACAGTACTACGTGCAGGTCTGCCCTGTATGAATGAACTGTCATCACCCTGTTAACTGTCCGTTACCAGGGGGGTGACATCCCAGAAAGGTCTTGTTGGACATCCGGGGGTCAGGGAAGCCATCAGAGCCCGCAATGGCAGTATGGTGGGCTCCGTTGATGACCGAGTTAGCCCTCTTAGTTGCTGCGGTAACTATCAGCCGGGCAGGTAAGGGTTAATCGGAAATGGGCGCAGCGAGTAATCCGTAATGTACAAATTTAGGAGCCAGCACATCCCATTGCGGTAAATCACTCACAATCAGGATGTGCCGTTACGTTGTTCTGGTGAAGGGGTTGAACGTCCAGGCAGTATTGTGTATCTGTGTACAGGTGTTCTGGAAAAGTTCATGCAGAGATCGCAGCTGTACACTAATTGTGCAGCTGTGCGGGTGGAGACCCAGTTATCCCCAGTAAACTGACTCTCTACAGGGTGGTTTACTACCGTCATTGCCTTTTCAAATTTTTGTGTAAGCCTTTTGGCTTTCTGCTTCCCGAACCAACTGCCCCGGGCTTGGTAAACTGCCTCAACTGCTGTATCTTATCAGACCCCAATCAACTCGGCAATGAGTTCAGGGGATTTATTTGCTCTAGAAATCAGAAAAAAAGTAATGTGAAAATGACCCAAGAGGTCTTTTCTGATCTTACAGGGGGGACAATATGTAAAATAAAATAATTTAAAAAAAATCACTCACATAAAATAAAATTTTGTTAAAAATAATACTAACAGCCCAAAAAGCAACGTTTACACCCACCTCCGACAACCCTAAAAACTTTATATCATCTATTTTTGTAAACGGGTCCATAATGGAAAAGTGACAGAATTACTATTTTAAGGACACTTTTACTTTAAAAAAAATACATTAATTTAAAAAAATTCAAAACATCCCTTTTTTTTCTTACTAAAGTCATGTTTTTGCGATGGGTAGTGGACCCACTGTACCACTACTGTGATTATTCGAAGGGGTTGTGACTAAGCTACCCCCAGATGCTACTCCGTGCAGTCCACGGTAGTGGCTGCTGACCAGGACAATTCAAAAGTACCAATGCAGGCATTTACTGATAGAGGATCAAAATGGAAAGACCAAGGGTCCAAGGAGACATGCCAGGTACGTAACAAGGAGACACAGGACTAAAAAGGACAGAGAACAAGGTGCAAAAACCCACAGACACTGGTAAAACAAAGTACTGAACACACAGAACAGGGACACAAACAGGAACAGAGACTAGACATAGAACTAGGGACAAGGTTCAAACACAGACTAGGACTATAACAAGAACACAAGCCAGGAACCGACAAGGACCAAAAGGACACACACCAAGCTGAGAAAACCCCATTGCGGGAAAAACATTATTTAAAAAAACACGGGACAAAACCCTAAAACGGGATACAACAAAAAATTTTTGGACAAAAAACCCAAAGCATCCCGACACCCAAAGCCCCGGGATCGGGCCCAAAAGTGGGAGAGATGTTAATAAAGCACCGGGTGGAATGATTCTTTAAAGGGAAAACCAACCCCCAAAGCGGGCCTTAAAAATTTGGAAATCCCCAGGGGAAGCTGCGGCGGCCCCCTAATAGCCGGGGAGGATCAGAGGGGGCCCGCAGGGTAAATACAGCAAGGACAAACCCAGGTAGGTCACAAGAAAACTGTGAGAATGGCGGCGTACAACATTTTCCTTAATATCATAAGAAATAAAATTACATAAAAAAAGTCTGTATTAAAGGGAAAAAAGGAAAAACAATATTTGAAAAACCCCCAAGTCCCAAGAAAAATTATCGCTTTTGAAAGGGTTGCGCCGCGGCCCCGGGGTTTAGGACCGGGGGCCCGAAACCCGGCTTTCCCCCACGGCGGGTCCCCGGGGGGGGGGAGGGGGGGCCCCGCGGCCCGCACTCCCGGGTTTTGGCGCCCCCCTTTCCCACCCCACTAACCTTCCTCGTTTCCCGTCCGGCCTTGTCCCCGGGCCGGGGGGAATGCGCAGGGAAACCCCCCCCTAGCGGGGCGGGGCTTTAACGTACATTTAAAGGGAAAAGTCCGCCGGAAATTTTGGGAAAATTCCCGGGGGCGCTGTTCCAACAAAATTTTTTTTGCACCCACGTCACTTCCCTGGGGAAATCTTTGTTGCCTCTTTCCCTTAGCTAAAGCGTTCCCCAAGGTGTTCTCGCCCTAGGGTTTTTTCCCCCCAACCTCTTGCTACTTTTTCCCGACTCCAAAACCTTTGCCCCCTGCCTTGCCCTTTTCCTGCCTGTCCACGACCCCCGAATCATTGCTGCCGCCCTGACCTTCTGTCCCCCACGATTTAAAAATTCCCTGGACTACGATTCGTACCTCGCTGCACCTCGGAACCCACCGCAACAAGTCACCCCAGGGGGAAACGCCCTTTTGGAACCCTCACCCCGCAGAAATTTCCATCCCGCTTTGCGGCGGGTTTCTGGTGAAAACCGGGGGTTTACTTGGGAATTCCCGGGTTTCCCTTTGGCTTGGCTTAACCCCCCATCGTTCGTGGTCCGGCGGATTAAAACTACCCAGCGCCCAACAGTTAGACCCAGCCATGGATCCCGCCAAGGGGGCCCCTGCCAACATGCGGATTTTAAACGACTTTGGGTTGCCCAGCAGCCCGCAGCAAATGCACAACAGGCACACATTTGGGCCAGCTCTCCCCCAATTTGCGTCGGCCCCCTTGCTTTCCCAGCAACATTCTCCACCTGGGGCCCCCGTCGGGGACTCCGTTTTCCCGTCACCGTTCCATTGGCTACCGGGGGCCCCCAAGCCCCCCTTTAAACCCCCTCAGTTTTCCCCGGGGAAACCCAAGCTCTCCCCCGGGGTTTTTTTCATTCCCCAGTGCTCTTTTCCACATAAATTTATGGTGGATCGGGTTTCCTTCGGGAGGTCAAAGGGTTGGCCCCCCGTGGTGAGCCCTATCGGGGAAAGGGCCCGGGGTTGGGGCGACCCCCCTTGGGGGTGGGAACGCCCCTGTGACGGGCGGATCTCCCGCCCTTTCCTAAAAAGGAATTCCGGGGCCGTCTTCGGGGACCCGGCACTTGCTTCCTCGGCGGGGGCCCGCCCTCTTGAACCTTCGTAAGGGCGATCCTCGGGGGGTGGACAATGCGGTACTTTCCCGTACTCTGGCTTCGGACCCTCATGGGAATGATGCCCCCCCCTCTGTGCCACTTTCAAAAAGGGCCTGTCCACCCCCGGGTTTAAAGAACCTTTGGCAGCAAGGACCTCCTGTCCTTTCCCCGAGTGGGAAATAATTTTATCTAGCAACCCCTATTGATTAAGGTTCGCAGGGGAGGCAGGGGGAGCTGCGTAGGAAAGAGACACTGCACGCCCCCGGCGGCGGTTTAATTTTTGGTCCCGGTTTTTTCAACATCCCTTCATTAAATGTCTCCTCAAGGGCCCCTGAGGGGGAAAACCCCTGCAAAAAAAAAAAAATGGACTGGGGCCCCGTTATTTGGAAACAGGGGGCTGAACCCCGCCCAACCGAGGGAAACATGTCTCTACTGCGCCGGCCCCGGGCCATTTCCGAGAAGCGTCCGTACGTCCCCCCCGTTTCCCGGGGAAAAGCTCAAACCCCAGGAGCCCTAGGAGAGGCGGGCCCCAGGTGCAGTTTCCTCCCCCTCCCCGTTTTGGGGTGTTGGCCCGTGGAGGGGAAAAATTGATGCTGGTTTCTCCGTTTCCGGATTTTCTGGGGGCCCTTTCCCGGGGTTCGGGGGCTGCGGGAACTTCATCTTAGCCTTTAATTTTAACCCCGGGTTCCCCAAACCCTTTTGTCCGGATGGAGAACCCTGCTTATTTTCTTTTTTTTTTTCATTTGGGGGGCTCCTCCCTTAACCCCCCCCAGTAAAAATTTAAACCCCGGGCCCCCGACACTCCGTTTTTGGGGGGTTTTGCATAAAGAAGATCACGTTCCACGTTTTGCCCTTTTCTTCCTCGGCGTTTCCCCTTGGGGCTTCCCTTTTCTGCAACGTCACGCCCCTACGCTCGATTTGGAAGACAGGCGGGAAGGGGCCCCCGCGTTGGGACCGGAATGCCAGAAAAATGTTGTTTGGAGGGGCCACGCCCGGTGGTACCACTTCTTTCCCCCTCCCCTCGGTTTAAGCCCTTGCCAGGCCTGCCGGGCCCCAAGGGCCCCGGAATTTGGGGGTGTATTCTCCCAGAAAGAGGGTGAATCTTTTGCCACCACATTGGGGCCCCACACGTCCCAAATTACTCCTGCCCGGGGGCCAAGCCACCCCGGGGGGGGGTCTAACCGCTGTCTGTTTTTAAAGACTCAGGCCCCCCTTTCAGCCTACATTTTTGGGGGAATCTGCAAAAGGTTTTAATTTGCAATTTCCCCCCTCCCCCGCCCCGGGAAGGGTTTTTCTTCGTGCCCGAAAGAAGGATGGTTCCCCCTTTCCCTTTCCTGTATAGACTACAAAAAGGGGTCCCAAAATAAGATCACTGTAAAAAACCGCTACCCTCACCCGAACTCAGAGTTTTTGGGCCATCCAAGGGGGCTAAAAATGTTTTCCAATTTTTGGGTCTGCAAGGAACCTATAACCTTTCCGGGAAAAAAAATTTTCCTGGGGGAAAAGGGGGGGAGTGGAAGATGGCCCTTTAAATACCCAAAATGGACATTTTGGGTTTTCTCGTGATGCCCTTTGGGCTCTGTAACGCTCCAGCGGGGTTCCCAAAAACTCGTCATGATTTCTTCTTGGGGTCTCTTTACACCCGGGGTCATAGTGTACCCAGATGGGCATCCCGATTTTCCCCCTCTGATCTTCGGGCACCCGGGGGCAAAATACGCTAGGTTTCTGCAACGCGGGGCAGGGGAACCAAATGTACCCAAGCTGGGGGAAATGCTTATTTTCCCTCGGGCCCGCCTACCTTCCTCGGGGTACATTAGTCTCGGCTGAAGGGCCCAAAGAGGACCCAGCAAAAAATCTCCCCGGTACTGCAGTGGCCCCTCCTGTTGGGTCCTTCGGGGAATACAGCGCTTCCGGGCTTTTGGAAAAATTTTTACCGACAATTTATTCCCCACTTTTGGGGGCTCCTATCTTTGGGCCCCTTTCTAGGGAAGGAAAGCGAAACCCCCAGAGGCTGGTTCCGGAGGGGCCCAAAAAGGCGGGTTTTTTGGGTTAAAACGGGCCCTTTTCCACAGCTCCTGTCTTGGGGCCCCCCGGGGGTTTTGAGAGGCCCTTCTCCTTGGAGGTGGGGCCTCTTTCCCGGGGGGGAGGGGGGTCCCACGGGGAGAGAAAACTCCCAAAGGGAAGGTTTTCACATGTTTGGTTTTTCTCAAAGAACCTTTTTGCCCGGGTGAGCGAAAAATATGCCATTGGGGGGCCGGGGAAACTTGGCCATCAAAATTGGCCCCAAGGGTGGCAAAACTGTGGGGGGGCTCGTCAAACCAAACAACATCTTTACGGACCACAAAAATTTGTTGTATCTTTTAGAGGGCCCCAAAGTCTAAACCCTCGCCCAAACCCGGTGGTCCCCCCTTTTTTTCCCACGGTTTAAATTTATATACATTTTTTGGCCGCTGGAAGAACTCAAGGCGGATGCCCTCTCTCGTGCCTGGGCATGGGTTTGGTGAAGAACCCGTGTTTACAAACATCAATCATTTCCCCCGAAAAGGTTTTGGGTTTACTTGGGTCCCGCAGGTCTCCCAAAAAAATCCCCCACGGGGGAAAACGTTTCGTGCCCCTGGGACTCAGGAGGAAGATTCTTGGGTTTTGGGGGGTAGCTCCTTTGGGGGGGCTGGTACCCGGAGTCGGAAAAATCTTTTGCTTTTATCTCGCGGCACTTTCTGGTGGCCGACTTACACAGGATGTCAAGGGGCTACCCCCCCGCCTGTGTCCCCCTTGCGCTCGGGAAAAAGGTCCCGCCACAGGCCCCCTGGCCTCTTGCATCCCCTGCCTGTGGTTTAAAATTTCCCATGGATTTCACATGGAAAGGGGCAAACGTCACGGGTTACCAAATTTTCCCCTGGGAATTTGGTCATCTGGGTGGGAAGGGCCCTTTTTCCCAAAGATGTCCCCCTTTGTTCCTTCCCCCGGCCCGCCGTTCGGCCCCCAAAAATTGGTAGTCTTTTCTTCTGGCCTGGGCTTTCCCGGTTTTATGGACTGGGCCCCCACACATTTTGTCCGACCGGGGGTTTTTCAATTTGTTTTCCCCTTTTTTTGGGGGGGGCGTTGTGCTCCCATCTTTCAAGTCAAGTTGGACTTTTTATCGGCCTATCACCCTAGTTTCCCAAAGGGAGGTGGAGAGGGGGGAACCATTTCTGGGAAATACCTGCGTCACTTTGTGTCCGGACGTCGGACAATGGACCCAGCTGCTTTCCCTTGGGCCCAATTTTGCATATAACCAACGGGGCCGGATGGCCAAGGGGTCTCCCCGTTCTTTTGGGAGTCCCTTAAAAGCCGCCACCGCCCCCCCCCCCCCCCCTTTCCCCCGCCCCCCCTAACTCGGGGTGGGCCCGCGTTTCCCCACCAGGGGTTGGGATATCCCGGGCCATTCCTGGGAGGAACGTGAAAATTCCTCTTCGGGCCCCCGCCCGTATTAAGTCTCAGCAAGGGCAAAAGGGGAAGACCCCCCCCGGGCGTTTCTTCCTGGGGGCCCAAAATTTGGCTCTCTTCAAGATATGTGCCCCTGAAGGTCCCCAGTTTTTAAATTGGGGCCCGCTTCCTCGGAAACCCCCCAAGGGTTTTTTCGGCAGTTGAACCCTGTGACATACAGGCTCTGTTTTCCTCCATCCTCCGGACCAAACGCAATTTTTTTTTCCCCCCCTTTAAAATTTGGGGGCGAACCGGGTTCTCTCGGGGGAAATTGGGCACCTTCCCCCCTACCGGGAAACCACTGACATTTCGAGGAAAAAAACAATTTTTGGTTTTTAAAACGGTCAGAGGGAGACGTTTTTTTTTCCCCGTGGATTGGAGGGGCTTCGGACCTGAGGAGAGATCCTGGGGAGCCGGAAACCAAAAATCCGAATTGGGAAAACCCCATCCTCAATTTCTGCAGCCTAAAAAAAGGGGGGGAGGGGCCCAAGGGGGGGGGGTTTCTGTAAACCTTTTTCGCCGCGGTTCCTGGTAAAGGGCCGCGGGTTTGCACCCGCGGTTCCCCCGGGGGTCCCCGGCGGGGACGGGGGCCCCGCGGACCGCAGCCGGGTTGTGGGGCCACCCGTCACCATCCCCCAAAACCCGGCCTCGGGTCCCTCCGGGCCTCGTCCCCCCGCCGGCCGGAATGCCCATGCGCCCCCTAAATGCGCCGCGCGGTTTTACGGGACATTTTTAAAGGGACAAAATTTTCCCCCCGGTAATTGGGGAAATTTTCCCGGGGGGGCTGTCCCTTATAAGTTTTGCCCCCCCCACGTACTTCCCTTTCTGGATCAAGTTTGGGCCCGTGCCTTTGCTTTTTAAAACGTTCCCTAAGTGTTTCTCGGGCCCCACCCTTTTACCAGACCTCTTGCAAAGTTTTTCCCCCCCGAAAAACCCCCTTTCCGCCTGCCCCTTTACCTTTCGCCTGCCCACGGCTACGATTCCCCCGGGGGCCCACATTTTGTACCTGCTGCCCCCCGGTTCCACCGCCCAAAAGTAAAAGTAAAAGGGGGGGGGACCCACCGGGGGGGAGCCTCACCCCGCAGCAAGTTTTATCCCGCTTTTTCGGGGGCTCTTGGTTTAAAAAGGGAGCTACTTTTAAATTCCGTTCCCTGGCGTGGCTTAACCTTTCCCTTTGTTTTGGTGGGTTTTCCGGGGGAACCACTACCCAGCCGTCACAGCTTTGCAACTCGTGTGTACTACAGAAAAGGAAAATGTGTCAGGAAGACAGGTAAATGTGCCGGACAGGAAATGGCTAAAGAACAAGGATCTATCCAAAAAACGAAATTTCCCCCAAAAATGTTTTTTGGATATTTCCCCTGAACAGAGAAAGTATTTTTTTTTTGGGATCGTCAGAAGAAAAGTTGTTGATGGGTTATTAGCCCGGGAAAAAGGGTTTGAAGATCCTATGCATTTTTGGACTCCCTTAAACCCACAGTCGCCCCACTCCGGGAAAAATGCAGGAGTACCCATGGGGTGGGACCTTTAAATTCCCCTCCCCAGGAGTGGTTAAATCAAAAAAAAGATTACCCCAAAGGCAAAGAGTGAAAAGGGGCCCGTTCACACGGCTTTTTGAAGGGACGGATTTTCAGCGTTTTGCGCCCCGGTACTGCGCTGAAAATCCGGCGGGAAATCCGTCCCACCCATTCGGTAACCCACAGTTTTCATAGAAAAATTTAGGGGATTCCGTCTCTCCCCCCCGCTCGGGGGAATTCCCCCCGGGCGGGGGAGAAATTTGACGTGAAACATTATAAAGCGGGTTATGCGCCGTGGATAGTGAAAGGTCTAGGGGCCCGGCGGGCGTACCCCCCCCCCTTATTCAAGCCGTAATTGGGGCGCAACCCAGTCCCGAAATTTCCCCCGCTTAAAATAGCCATGTGAACCAGGCCTAACAGTCTCAAAGGTCACAAAGGAACCCCAGGTAACCTTTAAGAAACTTAAGTTTATGTAACTATTTCTTGGTAAAATCATTTGTGTAAAATGCAACAGAAAAGAGCTATATCCGCTCAACAGTCCTCCATGCCGTTATTTCGTCTTTTGCTGATTGTACGGGAAAAGAGACACCTGGTAGGGGAAATTTGTTTTCCTCAAGGGAAAAATGGGCTTTTGCACTCGAAATTATTTAGTGGAAAAAAATTCTGGGTTTCTGTGTGAATGGTGTTTAATTTAATGTGCAGTTGGGTTTTTCCCCCAGTGGTGAGATGTATGGGCTATGCTTTGCAATTTGGTGAAACCCGTTTTTTTTATTCTTAAAATGAAAGGGGGTGGTGTTTCCCCTTGTGGGTTAAAATTCATTCCGCCCTTTTAGTGTGAAATTGGCCCTGTTTCCGTTTTTTTCCCTTTAGAAAATTAATGTCTATTTTTTCTGTAAAAATTTTGAGTGTAGGGACTTGCAAGAAATGAGGGCCTTTATGGGGGGTTGCGCTTGCATATAGTGGCCAAGTAATTTTTTCTAATACCTCATATTTTTATATTTTTCCCGTATGGAATTTTTTTTTTCCCAAAAAGTTACCGGTGAGCAGATGGGTCAGTGTCTTAGTTTGTGTGGACACCCAAAAATGCTGGACAGCCTGCCCAATCGAATTGTAGTTAGCGTAACTGCGCTGTGAATCAGTATGCGTGTAGCAACAACGTTTTATAATACTGGACCTGTTTCTCATTGTATTTATATGCAATTAGAATACCAGCAAACCGCCTCCTCAAATATTGAAGGTGTGTGAAAGGTTGTACTTACGGGTATTTTTTGTATTTTATGCTCATGTCTCCACAAATGTAGTGTACTGTGGCTGTTTTGCATGCTGTCGTGAATAGTTGTCAATTTTAATGTGCATTCTGGTGTTCCATCGTTGGTGAGATGTATGGGTCTATGCTTAGCAATCAGCTGCACATATGTATTTTTTCTTTGAGGTTTGAAACATGCCAATATATGTGTTTTACCATAATGTTTTTAATCCTTTTTTTTTCGTTGGATGAAATAAAGTTTTTTTCACTATAATAATCAAAATATGGTAGTCCGTATTGTCTTGAGAATTTTTGCACTTAGGCTCATTGTCTTCTATGGGAGTTCTGAGTACAGCCAAGCAGTGTGTCTGGCGCACCATCTTGGTAAGCACAAATATCTTGAACTGCGAGAATGTTTCCTAAGGTACTTTATTATATCATGCTTGGTGAAGAGGCCTAAGAAGTCTCAAAACCTTGACATCATTTCTTGTATTTTAGCCAATGGCAGTTATGATGCAAGACTATTGTTTTGTTTCTATTAGGCATATAGTTCACAACGGATAATTCGGGACGTATTTACGGGACGTATTTGACGTCCGCAAATACGCCCCGAATTACGTCTTCATAATACGTGTCACAAAGTGGGACGTATTTCTGCGTGCTAATTACATCTCTCCATTCATTTACTTATGGGGATTCCGTTGCAAAATACGCACTCAATAAGTGACGGGGACTTAAATTTTACGACCGCCTATTTAGGACGTTTTTACGCCACGCAATATACGTCGCGAAAATACGCCTCGTGGGAATGACGAGCGTATTTTACATTGGAATCAATGCTAATCTAATTGTTCATTATTTGAAACGTATTTCGGAACGTATTTGCCGACGTAAATACGTCCGTAAATACGTCCCGAAAAAAGCCGTGTGAACATAGCCTTAAAAGCTGTAAGACTGAAGCCATAATCAGACACACAGAGAAGTTCTACTCTACCTGTGTACTCAAATGCATTCAGGGAGTTTATATTTCATATGAAATTATGTTATCCAAGTGTATAGCGCCAGCACATTCCACAGTAAATAGCAGAGATTGTCATCACTCTCACCAGTCCATGTTTGCATTGGGGCTCACAATCTAAATTCCAAATTAACCTAACAATACGTTATGGAGTATAGGAAAGAAACAAAATACCCACAGAATATTCAGAGAATATCCACACAAACTTTATTGATATTTTGCCTTTGGTCAGACTCAAACCCAGAACACCCAGAGCTGTAGGGCAGTGCTAAGCAATGATCCACTGGACTGCCAATCCATATCCAACAGAAACAAAAATTCTGGCATGTTCAAACATCATATTAGAGAGTCATAAACAACAGAATGATTATGGAGTACATCTTAGTAATGTAGTGAGGTATGGAGGCACCATGTGATGGCAGACAAAGTGCTTGCAGCTCCCTAGAGGTAAAGGACACAGGGCACATGGTACCTAACTAGAACAATGGTCGACATTTACTATTGTTGCCTATAAGACAGTGTAAACATAGGCAATGTAAAAATGTGCCAGATGTATCACAGTGGCGCATGCTGTTTGGAGAATGGTGCATATTATTGAATTGTTAGCCTTTGTAGCGACACAGTTTGGCGCAGCCTGTAGCACAGAAGCCCCATTCCCAGCAGAACCACGATTCTGTGTCTGAGAGATTGCAATAATTGTCCAAAGCCCACAAATAATGTGTCTGCCACACTGCAATATTCTGCACCAAAAATGTGCCACTTTTTTCACATTTTATAACACTTCTGGCACAAGATCAATATTAAACGTGGGAGAGTATTCTTTTTAGAAATATGTAATTAATCTTGCAAACAATGACAATTTTCAAATTTCCTGACAAATTAAAATTCAATTGTTTCATAAGGAAATACTTTGTCCTACTTATCATTTTACTCTACAGATATATCCTCCAGTGTCTGGGATTGGTGCCATTTGAGGAATCATTTAAAATAATCCATTGTAAAAGCACTTAGTAAAGTGACAATGTTTGTCAATATATCCTGAAGGGCTGGGATCCAAAACATGTAACCTTTTCTATTCTGGCCAGGTCTCATTAAAGGATGATTTTTTAAAATGCTTTTCTTATTATTCTCCCGCACCTCTTTTTGCAAATGCACCTCAGGGTACACTATAGTTTATTATAATAGCTCTGAGGTTGGATGTAGGTCATGTAGATGTTCTGCTCAAAAGTGCTTTTGCCTTCTTCTTGTCTACCATCCAAAAGGTACAAAAAATATTGTGTTATCTTAATAGGACATCCCCTGTCTATACATACTATTATGGCATTTTAGTCTTATAGAGTAGTGTCCTCTACTATGAGCCATAGTGGAGAGCCCCCATGTATGAGA
Source organism: Phyllomedusa bahiana (assembly GCA_025379985.1). Taxonomy (NCBI): domain Eukaryota; kingdom Metazoa; phylum Chordata; class Amphibia; order Anura; family Hylidae; genus Phyllomedusa; species Phyllomedusa bahiana. Next base: position 14,584 of record JAODAL010027777.1, read on the forward strand.
AGCCCTCTTTAAAGGATTGTTATATAGCTGAAAGGCTGGCATGAAATGCTAAATGCCACAGGGGTTGCATGTCTTGAACTTAGGAATGCCACTGTTCACTGAGGGTTATAAAAGTCAGACCGATATTGTTGTCTTTGAGAAATAAACTCTTTAAAGGGACAATTCCATCAAAAAGGAGTCATTTTGTTAAAAAAAATGTTTTCCAGGTTTTATTGGTTTTATTTCGGCAATCCCATGCAAAAAGTTACATACCCTGTTTACCAGAAATAAGACATCCCCCGAAAATAAGACATTCAGAGTCTGGCTGCTTATGCTGATGTTTGTGATGAAATCACTACAATATATTAATAAATGTGGATTTTTGTTCAACTGTAAATGTGAATTCTTGTTCATGGAAAAATAAGAAATCCCCTAAAAATAAGTCTTAGCTCGTCTTTAGGAGCAAAAAGTAATATAAGACACTGTCTTATTTTCAGTGAAACATGATATAAAATCTTGTCCTTTTCTATAGAGATAAAGGGCTGCACCAGAGAACTGGAGTCTTTTCAGCCCCATATCCAGTGTAGACCCGTTCATTCATCTCCTGGGTGGTGGGGCGCGCTAGAACCATAGCAAAGCTACATATTTACAGCTTCACTACGGCATTTCTAGGAGCACTACAGCTGGAACAGGTAGAGCACTTTCAAAGTGGTATACCCGAGCCAGAAATGTCGCCCGAGCGCTGGTATGCGCCTGATTTATGACCCGCTGTAGAGCGGGTTCATAAATCAGGCGCATTCTAGACTAATGTTAGGTGCATGAAATTTGGCGCGTTAACGCCAAATTTCATACTTGTCGCCCAAAACTCCTGAATGGCAGGGAAGACTAATTTCACTTTACTACAGATACTGCTTATCTCTATGTAGTCACATTACTAATAGCAAGTAATGAAATAATGATCGCTCTATTGTTCTCTGGACAGGGATAGATAAGATTAGGGCAATGATAAGAGCAATATATGAAAGGATAACATGAATCTTTTTCTGCACTGGGGTGGGGGTTTCATACATGTCAGCCCCACAGCTGATAGCACTTACACCTCTGAAAACAAACAGAAAAAAGGGAAACATTTCTGGAAATGTCAATGAAGGTGGGTGACTGAGTGACCAAGAGGAGTTCTGTATTAATTTCAAGATGACTGACAGTGGTTGCAACTTCTTGAACGGCTATGGAGTGCAAACTTAAAGGGGTTTTGACACAATTTCATTTCATACCTCTTACATCCAGCTCTTCAACTCTGTGTACTCAGAAGGGGGCGTGTGTGATTTGTTTGAATTGTATATCATGTGATCCCGCAGGTTGACATCACCAGGCTTTTCCTCTCTTTAGTCAAAGAAAGGTCTGCTTATGTGTGGAACTGTAAGTAGCTACATTGTAGCTCAGAGGTAAAACTTTTGCCTCCAGGCACAAAGGTCCGTGGTTCAAATCTCTGCAGGAACCAAACCTGTGGGTTTTATTTCTCTTTATCAATGCACAGACCTGATTGAGGTTTATTTTTTTTATTTATTTGCACTGTTTGACTAATTACTAATAAGAACAGAGGAAATAAGTACAATGCCAGCACCTGGGGTTGAACACTCAGTAGCTTATGTTTGGAGGAGTGGCTGCCTCCATTTTGGTTTTTTGCACTCCACCCACCCTCACAGGTTTTGAAATCAGTGCAGTGTGTTCAAAAGTCGGTGCCTTCACTTCCTGACGTATGGAAGTCTGAACAGAGTCCATGAGGGGTAATAATAGTGTAACAATAGTGTAGGACCACCTGCCTTGAGGTCCCGTTGGTGTTTCGGAGGTGGCTTAAGCAGTTTTGATCAAAAATGTGAACCGAGAACCTCAAAAATGTTTTCATATATCCCAGATAGCAGAAATGCTTTTTTCAAAATTCCTATGTGAAATAATGAATGGTGAAAATGTTTATTATTTCATTTACAAATTTCCCACATCAATTTTACTTTGTGGCAAAACCCCTTTAAGTTTTAAGACATGAAGTACAAAACAAAGGAACAAGACTATTCATATGTAGTCCCAAAATCTTAATTTTAAGGAAAAGTCATTTATTTTGTCACACAGTTATTTATTCATTTAATGGAATGTTTAGTGAAAATAGTTTTCTTTTACTAAACCAACAAAGCAATATAATGCAACCGTTACTGTTATTATACGTAATTACATATATAATGACTGATATTTGAAATCATGAAGTTCTCTACCAGCTTTGGCTTATAAATGTATGGATATATTGACCGAACATTTTTGACTGTTTTAGAGTGAGATATTTTTCACTTTTCCCAATATGCATTAGTGGTGGATTGTCCGAATATCTTGAAGTACGAGAAGCATTTCGCAAAAAAAGAAAAAAAAAATGAAGAAAATTGCAGTCTTGCTGTTAACCTCTTTAAAATGCTCCATGCGCTCCCAGCAGTAGCAGTACAGGGCTTGTTGTTTTGCTTGTCAGCTAATAAAAGTAAAAAGTAGGTGGTTTAGAATGAGGCAAAGCCTAACTATTATATGAATGGGGCTTGGGAGTAAAGCTAATGAATAGAAGCAAATGGCAATAGACGGTGAACAATTATGGACCCTTTTGAGCTCATTACCTTGTTTCCATGGGGAACTTTCCTACAGAGCAAGATAAAAAGCTTTATTACTTTTAATATATGACAATTTGACAATATACCAGTATCTCTAGTGTACATATGTTCACAGAATAAAAAGGATTGCTCAATTTATTTTAGAATATGCGATACCCACAGAAAAAAAAAATTGTCCATTATTCTTCAGCAGTTTATTAAAAATGTCTTAAACAGCTAATAAAATGCTGTCAAGCTGTTAACCCCTTACCGCCACAGCCAGGTTTGACCTCCCTGACAGAGCCCCATTTTTTTTTTAAAATCTAACGTGTGTCACTTTATGTGGGAATAACTTTTTCATACTTTTACCTATCCATGTGATTCAGAGACTGTTTTTTCGTGACACATTGGTCCACATGTATGAAAACTAGAAAACAATATTTGGCTTTGCACATCCCAAAAACTTTTTTGAAAAAAATGAGCTTAGGTGCACACTGTTGTGGCAGCAATATACATACACATTCCAATATCAGCAGCACACTATCAACTAAAAAAAAAACTATCAAAAGGCACATAGGAATTTTTGAAAAAGCATTTCTGCTACCCAGAATACATGATAAATTTTTGAGGTTCCTAGTTCACATTTTTGATCAAAACTGCTTTAAGCCCTCCTCCCGATCTTTCCAAATATTGTTTTCTAGCTTATGTATGGAGGAGTGGCTGCCTCCTGGTTGGTTTTTAGCACTCCACCCACCTTCACAGGTTTTTAAATCAATGCAGTGTACTTAGTAGCTGTCGCCTTCTCTCTTTGAAGTATGGAGGTCTGAACAGGCCCTAAAGAGAGGAAACGTTAGTGTAGGAACCCACCTGCATTTGAGGTCCCCTTGAAGAATGCAGGTGGGCTTAAGTAGTTTTGCTAAAAAATGTGAACTAAGAACCTCAAAATTTTTTCATGTACCCCTAAGTAGCAAAATTTTTTTTAAAAAATTCCCTAGTGCCTTTTGATTTTTTTTTTTATTTGATAGTGTGTGTGGTTTTGGGAAAAGTACATGATGAAAAACGTCTTGGTCTAAGATTTTTCTTTGTTGCCTTTTCAACCAAATCAGGCCCCCTTCATTTCCTATTGTTCCCGGAAAAAAAAAGGGGCGTGATTGGTTGCTTTGTGCAAAAGAAAGTTTAGCCTGACGTTTTCATTCATGAGGCCATTTGCTAAGGGTTAGTATTAAATTTTGGTCATACATTTTTAATTTGGGGGAAAAATATTTCAAAATGTCTTGAGGTTTTGAAACTTTTTGCCATTTTCAAAGTGATTTTTTTTATGCGAAAAACAGAAAATTTTCCACTCAAAATAGTTTTAACTAGTATTATCTTTATGTCTATGTATGTTGGCGTATTTTTTAAATGTTTTTTTATTTTTACGACATTAGTGGTTAAAAATTTTTGTAGAATTTTTTCATTTTAAAGAAAATTTAAAACACAGAATTTTATAGGGCCACCCAGTTTGCCCTTGGCTTTGCTGTATGAACTTTTAAAAAAAGTATTAAAAATAGAAATTTGGGAAAGTGTTTAAAAACTTTAATTTTTAAATTTTTATTAACCCTTAACTTTTTTTGCAGATGTTCAATTTTTTCAATTTTTATCAATTTTTTAAATGGTAACGTACAAATAAGGGGAAAAATTAAATTTCGTTTGATTCCCCCTGATTCTGTATTTTTAGAGTTTTCCCATTGGGGCCTTTAGTCACAAATTTGACCCCCCCAAAAGCTCAGAGTAGGAGGAACTTTTACTGGCTTTGGGGATCTTTTTTTCTTGGGAAATTTTCTGATGTGCCATTACAGGTTTCAAAAAATTTTGAGATTCTGGTTACATATTTTGACAAAAGTTTTTTAAGCTGCCCGGCTTTAAGTGATTAAAATGGGGGCAGCCCTCATATCTTTTTATTAAAAAGAGCCACATCGGCCTCTCACTGGGTCAACCACCCCTTTATCCGAGAGAAAAAAAAAAAAAAAACCCAACCTGCAAGCGCCTTCTTATGACAGCCGCAGAAGTGGGCAGGTGAAAAGTCAAAATGGAGGCACCCCTTTCCTCCCTATGGTTAATTTAAATATACACAAATTAACGTAGGTTTGCACAAAAAAACTTTGAAAAAAACAATGCAAACGGGTTTTGCCACTGGAGATGTAGATGCATAATCTTTTTTAGGGTTTCCCACTAATGTTTTCCCCTTTTTTTGCAGTAGTGTGCCCCCGGCAGTGGGTGGCGGTTTAATTATATATATAATATATATATATATTTATTGTGAGTTTGGGGCTCGGGGTTTTTGGACATGTGGGATTTTCGGGAAAAGAGACAGATCTTCGGGTGAAAAAAATACGGGCCTCTGTTTTTTTTTTAAAGCAGCAAACAAAAAAAACAACAAGGCAAGGGCTTTTGCACCGACATAAACAAAACAAACGCCTCCCCGTCTGGGCTCTAACTACAAAGGACCACTTATATCGCTTGAAAGTTTCCTGCGGGATTCCGCGTGTTCCTCTCCAGAAAAAAGGGTTTACCGGGGAGTTGTAGTCTACCCCGTCGCCCCTGCGACTTTTTATTCCAGGTAAAACCGGGAGGGGAACCTCGGGGGGTGGATCCTGGGGAGGAAACCCAGCCTTACCCCTCCAAAAAAAGGGCCCCGGACCCGGGAATGGTGAAAGCCAAAAAACATTAACCCGTTAAAACTATGTCACTCATACTGTGCCCCTATCTAATTTTGGGCCCTTTCTTCCCCCAAGGTCCTTCCTTGGGGGAAGTGTCGGGGCATCTAAGGAATTGCGGGGCCCCTGGCCCGGGATATATACACCATTATATCCTTTCCTGCTGTTCCCACCTTAATTCCCCCCCCCTCTGTCGCCCTGTGGGGGGGAGCCCTTGTGCCCCAAAAATGTTTCTAGACAAGCGCCCGGGTTTGCCTGTGGGACCCGGAGGGTGTTCGACGCGAAAAAAGCCCCTGTATCCAAAAAACCACCGGGTCACCCTGCGTTTTTCCCCTTTTTTTTGGGACATCCATTTTGCGGGGGGGTGATCCTGTAATCCCCCTAAACTGTTTTCCCCCCAGGTAATTGAAGTGAAAAATGGCCCACTTCAGGGCCAGCATTCCCTTCCACTGGCGTAATTTTTTTTTCAGCGCCGCAGTTTCCGGGCTAGGAAAAAAAAAAAAATTTGGGGGTGCTTTCCCGTTAAATCCTTTGGGATAAGATTTGCCCCTAACCCTTTTTTCTAGGACCCGTCTGCAACGGGAAAATTTTCCCCTAAATTTTGGGGTGATTAAACGGCCTCTTACTAGAACCCCCTTTAAAGTTTTTGGAGGCTTTTTCGGCCTCGGACCCCCTTTTACCTGGTGGCTTCGCCCCCTTGGTGGGGTCTGTTGAGGAGCGCTATTGAGGCAAACCCTGGCACAAACTCCTGTAATACCCTGCAATCCCTAAAGGCTCAACCTTTTTTTTGGTACTGGTTGGGGCCCAATTCCAAATGGCTTCAAGCTTATCTATTGGGGGGTTTTGATGACCCTCGGCCGATTTTTGTAGCCGAGGTAGCACCCTCTTCTAGCCCTTCGCGCTTTTCTGGGGATTGGGTTAGCCAGCGGCCCTATCGGTCTAGGACTGCGCACCTTAGCCAGATGCGAATCCCGTAGCATTAAAAAACCCCACACATCCGGTATGCGGCTGCATATTTTTTTATGCGGCTGCGGTTGATGCCATTGCCTCGGGAAAGGTCGCAGGGCCCCCCATGTAACCCAAAGGGAAGGATAATACTGGAAGTGTCCCTCTGGGGTAGAGATGCTTTTTTTTTCCCCGGGCCTCATCTGGGGGGAACCCCCAAATACCCCTTGGTGGGTCAAAAGGTGGTCATTACCTCGCACCCCCAAACCTTCGATAGCTCATCGACCCTTGGCAGGGGTAGGCGTCAAATTTGGAGATTTTCATTCAACTTGCGGAAATCGTTACAAAAACCGCAAGCTCCATCGGTTTAGGAATGCAAAATTTGGGCTGACCACCCACTTTGGGTTTCTCTATGACCCTAAGGTAACATTTTCCTCACCTCTTCTGATTTGGCTTGCCTCTGGGCCCCGGTCCCCCTGTATGGTTTTTCCATATTTTTTGACGGGGCCGGGGACAATGTCATGTTTAAGGTTGCCCCAGGCAGTTCAGAAAAGCCCCCTCTTTCCCTTTTAGGAATTTCCCCTGCCCCCTGCCTCTGGACCCTAAAGGTTTTCTGTATATGAACGGGGGTAACCCTTGTTTGGGCCCCCCGACTCCTTTTGCAGCCACCAACTTTCTCGGTCCTTCCAGGGTTTGATGGGGTTTTTGACATGTAATTTGGTAGGGTTTTTTTTTCCCCTGGTGGAAAACCTTGTAGTTCCCTCACCTACCCTTTTGCGTTTTAAAAGGGCCTTGCCATTTGGGAAAAAAATTTTTGCTCTCACTGGGGGGGAAATTTACGAGTACCCTGTCCCCGGGCTGAAAAGGTCTGACCCTTGCGGTCCGTTGAAAAAATCTGGCCTTGCCCCCTGGGCCGGGCTGTTTTTTTTTCCCTTAAAAATGGGCATAAAAAGCCCGCCCCGTCCTGATGTCGGCTTATGCTCGATGACACTCCTGAAGGGGTTTCCCTCTTGTCCCGGTCTCCCCGGGTTTTTCCAGGACCCCCGGGGATGTTCCATACGAAACTCGAATGGAGGGGGAACCCCCTAAGCCGTGGCCTTCCCGGATAGAAAAAAATCAGATAGGGCAACAGGCGGGTCCCAACCCTCCCTCCTTGTCCACCACCTTTCTTAAAATCCCCCTTTTTAAGGTCTTTTGAAACGCTTTACCGACCGTCTTTTTGGGGTGGTACACGGAGGTGCGCAGGGGGTAATCTTTAGCGGCGACACGTCTTTGGGTTTATTTTTGGGATGAAATGGAGTGCCCCTGATCTGCAGGATCTCCTTTGGGTCCGTCGGGTGAAAAGGTGGGAAAAGTTCCCTTTTCTTCCTTTGGAGGAGGTTGTTTTTGGGGGAGGGGTTTTTGGGTAGGGGGTGGCATAAACCGACCACTGGATTGCTGATTGTCCCCTTTGGGCCCTTTGGGAGGGGTCCCTTTCCAGATCCATGCAATCCTTCGAAGGGACTTTGATGATGGGGGAGGGGGAACCACGGGCTCCCGGAGTGGGGTCTAGGGGCGTGGGCCCGACACCCGGGGCAGGCGACAAACTCCTCCACTGCCTTATGATTTGCCGGGCCAGAGAAGTTCCGCTCCACCCCTCCCAGTTTTCCCGCCCCCAAAGTCCTAAGCTGGGAATGGGCTAATTCCAAACCATAGGAAATGGGGGCCCGGGGTACCACCAACTGCTCTAAACCACCTCGGTTGGTTCCTTTTCACCTGTAAAAAGGGTTTTTTGTACGGGGAAATGAGGGGGGACACCCAAATTCTCCCCAGGTTTCTGGGATTTACCATTTGACCTTTAGTTTTCCAGGCGTTCTGCAAATTATGGTCCCTCAAATTGTTCCCCGTTACCAAAATTTTCCCCCTCGAGACCGGCAGGAGGAGAGTTTTCCCCTCGAGGGGGTTCCCCCTGCTTCCAGCCCGTCCGAAATGGGAAAAAAAGGTAGCGGTTCTCATTACACCCTGGGTACGTTTTTTCACGGTACCATATCATACAACATTTTTTTTATTTCCCCATAATCCCAAAACAAAGGGGAAATCCATGATAATTGCCCTATGGGGTAAGCTTGCCAAACGGACCCTGTGGTCACCCCACAGGCAGTCTCTTTGGGAAGTATGGCATGGGTGTCCTTGGTGTCCCCCGTGAAAACCACTACCCCTATTCGGCGGGGGTGTGTGTTGATTGGGTTCCCCCATGTGCTTCACGAAAGGGGACCAAGCCCCCGAGTCCCGGAGGGCCTGCACGGGAAAGTCCTTAACGGTGACGTGCAATCTCTCGGGGCCACCCCAGCCGCAAACCCCTTTGGAGTAAAATGGCCGGGGAAACCAGGAAATCGCCTCCCAACCCAATTCCATGGGTTTCCTTCCCCCGGGGGGCGTGCCCCACATGACCTAGTCCTTGGCAAGCCAGCAGATTATGGGGTCCGGGCTTTTAGGAAGGGGTCCCCTTTTTGGGTGGGGGTCTTCCCCCCCTTCCCCCTTTTTAACGGCCCCTTCTTGGGACAGGAACAGTCTTACCCCGGTTGGAGTTGCGGACTCCCCTTGGGGGTGTAGCACCCAGGAATTCTTCCGTGGGGGGCTGATCTCTCCCCAAAACCCCGGGCCGTTTTATCCAACTTTTGGGGGTTTTGTAGCCCCCGCACCCCTGGAGCCTAGGGAAAGGGCCCCCATGAACGGGCACGAACCCCGTTTTGACCCCCTGGGTGGGGTGAGGTGTCCGGCTTTACCACTTGTTTGGTAAGGTGGAACAGGTCGTCATTTGGGGACCTTGCGGGCTTGGGGGTCAAAAAATCCCAGGCTTGATTCTGGGCTTTTGGCCGGGTGACCCCCATCGGGCCCGTATCTCACCCGTAAATTTGGCGTAGTCCTTGGCGTTTGGACCAAGGTCGAAAAAGGCCTTTTGTGGTTCGCCCCCTTGGGGAAAGGGGGCCAGGACATCTGCCCCTGGTCCAAGGTAGCTGCCCTTTCCCCTATCCGTTCGAAGGCCCCAAGGTAAGGCCCCCGGTGTCATCATCCTTGGTCATCTTTGGAGGGACTTTTCACCCCCTGGCGGGGGTTGACTGCACACCTGTTGGGGCCCCTCGGCCTCCCCCAGGGCCGAAGCTGTTGCTGCAGAGTCTGGTTCCCTGCTGTTGCTCCTTCACCGGGCCTGGGGGCTCAAATTAAAAGGGGGTTTTCTCAGTTGGGGCCCCCATGGTTCCTCGTGGCCTTTCGATAGCCGCCATCGCTGGAGGTTGGCGTTTGCTTGTATCAGCTGTTTTTTTCCGCTGCCTTTTCAGATGGCTGACTGTGCGGTAGTTTTTTCACCCCGGAATAGTTTCCTTAGCTTCCTTTGTCTCAGGTGTTTTTTTCAGAGTCTGCTCTAAAATGCCCCCCGCATCCTCCACCCCTTGTGAGTTAGCGGCTCTGGGATTTGGACATGTGGATTTTCAGGGAAAAAGAAGAGGAAGACTTCGGGTGCAAAAATACAGGGCCCCTGATTTTTATTTAACAGCAAACAAAAAAAAAAACAATGCAAGGATGCACCCACATAAACAAACAAACGCCCTGCCGTTGGGCTCAAAATAAAAAAGGGCCAAAATTTTATAGCTTGTAAGTTTTTCCCCTTTGGATTCCAGGTTCTCCTTCCCGACTTAAAGGTGCCTGGGGGTTTTTAGTCTACCCCGCAGCTTCCTGCGATTTATATTTTTAGGTAAAACCTGGGTGGAACCTCGGGGGTGGATCCCTGGGGAGTGAAACACCACCCTGCTCTAGCTCCTCCAATAAAGGCCGACCCGGGGGGGTGGCTGAAAAAAAACAAATTAACCCTTTTAAAACATATGTGCGTCTTACTGCGAACCCCTATCTAATAAATTTGGGCCCTTTATTCCCCCCCGGTCCTTACCTTTGGGGGCAGTGTCCCGGGCATTGAAGGATTGCGGGACCCGGCCGAGATATAACCCATTTATACCCTTCTGCGTTGCCACCTTACAAAATTTTATAAATATGTGTGCCGAGCCCTGCCAGTGGGACCCGGTTTGCTATGTTTTTTTCAGAAGTGTTTTTTGTCAGAACCATACTTTTTGGTGTTATGGATTTTAACTATATGGGGGGGAAAAAGGGGGGGCCCCCTTTTGATTTCTGCATGCCCCCTCTCACGGTTTTCTAAGAAGTGAAAACTTTCAGGTTGTTTTTATTTTTATTTTTTTTTTCTGGTTAAAAGGAGGGTCGGTTGACCCAGTGAGAGGCCTGGGTGTGGGTCTATTGAGGGTTAAAGTAGGTAGGAAATGCCCATTTTGGTCACGTTTAAAGTGTGGGGGCTTTAAAACTTTTGATCAAAAATGTGAAAAGGAAATCTCAAAGTTTTTTTATGTATTATAGATAGCATAAATGCTTCTTTAGGGATTTCCACGTAATGTATTGCCCTTATTACAGGTTTGCGGACACCTAGAAATGATAAAACTTAATAAACTACCCTGAAATAAAAGACCTCATTTGGGAACCTACACCACTTGAAAATATATTCAGGGGTGTAGTGAAAATTGTGACCCCACAGGTGTTCAACGTTTTTTTTAGGGTATGTTCACACGGCATAAATGTGGGGCATTCAATACACAACACGCCGTGTGAACATACCTTTAAACTGTGAAATAATATGCAGTTTTAACAGAAAATGTTTCATTTTCACAAGGAATCCTGGAAAAAAAAAGCCCTCCAAAATATGTTATCCAATTTCTTCCAAGTTCGGCAATACCCTACATGTGGGTGTAAACTGCTGTTTGTGCACAGGGCAGGGCGTACAAGGGAGGAAGCGCTGTTTGGCTTTTGGAACATAGATTTTGTTGAGTGCCATGTTGCTTTTGCAAAGCCCCCAAAGTACCAAACAGGTGAAACCTTCCAAAAGTCACCCCATTTTGGAATCAACACTCCTCAGGGAACAAATCTAGGGGTTATTGTGCATTTTGGGCCCACAGGTGTTCCACAGTTTTTTTAGCATTGGGCCCTGAAAATAGAAAAAACAGAGCCACCACCATTGTATTACCGGGTTTCTTTTTTACAGCGTTTGCCATGGAGTATAAATGACTCGATAACATTACTATACGGGTCGGTACAAATACAATGATATCAATACTATATAGATTTTTTATGTAAAACTACTTTGACATAATAGAAATGCGTTTGTAAAAAATTGTGGTTTTATGTCATCATAGTCTGACAGACGTAGCTTTTTTTATTTTTCTCAGAGATGTGCAAAGCCTTATTTATTGATGGATAAGTTGACATTTTCATTGGTACCATTGTGGGAATCATATGAAACCACATGAAAAAAAGAGGTAATGTCTAAAATATAACTTTTATTAATAATAACTTAAAATAAATCCCACTAACAACTCTCTCTAGAACTACCAGGGCGATACTGTACAATGAATAACAGTCCCTACCCTAAAGTGCAAGATGATCGCCCCGATAAAGGGCGCTCTTGACCAGAACCTGTCCCTAAGAAAATTGACAGATATGATCCTCTAGTCTGGTCCCAACATGTTTCGACCAGCCTGTAAAAATTATTATACATGATCACCTCAGGGGACCAAAATGCAAGAATTCAGACTAAAGGTGTTCAAAAATAATTGTCAAATAATGTACTACAGGTATACTATGCTTAATCCAAGATACCTGATAAAATGACAATACCAACTAGGGAAAAAGAGAACAAGGAAAGTCCCAGGAAGTAAGAGGTGGTCCAAAAAATCTCAGTACCTTAGGTAAAATTAATATACCTTACCGATATGTAGAGGAACCACCCCACTGTTTCAAGGTGTAGTGATTATAGACACCTCTATGTCATCTCTAGCCCTGTCAGGGCATTGCAGCATCGGCCACATTCAATAGTTCAGAGCGAATCATACGACACTTTGATCACTTTTAAGCAAGGTTTTTTGGGAGGCGGGATAAACTGAATACAGCAATCCTAGTAGTGTTTTTTAATTTTTTATTTCTCCATGCGGTATAAATGACATGTTAATTTTACTCAACATATTGGTACAATTAAAGCAATACCACATTTTTTAAAATGTTTTATTGCTTTTACACAATAAAAAAATAAAAATGAAAACAGGTTTTTGCATCGCTATAGTGTGACAGCCATAACAGTTTGATTTTTCTGTATATGGAGCTATGTAATGGTTTGGTTTTTTGGGTTAAATTGATGGTTTTTTTTGCCATTTTTATTTGTGGGAAATTACTTTTTGATCTCCTGTTAACCTGTTTTTGGGAGTCAGGATGAAGAAATTACAGCATTTCTGGTAGTGTTTTGTACTTTTCTTTTTTACAGTACTCACCGTGCTGTATAGACATGTTAATTTTACTCTTTGGGTTGATACGATCACAGTTATACCCAATTTATATAATTTTTTATGTTGTAGCCTTTAAAAAAAAGGATTTTTATTGTGTAAAACAATATTTGTGCTATCTTTTGATCTAATTTTTTCGTATACGGAGCTGTGTAACAGCTTTTTGGGGGGGATGAACCGACATTTTAATTGGTACTTTTTGAGTTTATATGACTTCCTGATTCCTTTTTATTCCATTTTATGTGCAGCGGGATGAACAAAAATTGTGATTCTAACATTGATTTTTTTATTTTTACAGCATTCATTCTGTGGCTTCTTCTATCCATCTATATCCATATCCATCAATATTTTTAAGTTAGTCATATATGGCCCAGTACACACAGCAGATTTTTTTCTGTACACACTGCATATCTGTGCAGATATCTGCTATATATTTTAATTTTGTGCAGCAGATTTTATTGCAGATTTTGGCATGGCTTAGCCCCACACTGAGTAAGTGACGTAACTTATTCCACTCAGATTCTCATTATATATACAGTACCTTGATGCCTTTAGCATAAAATCTACATGAATTCACATGATGCAGCATTTTGTATGGAATTCACGTGCATCCCACACTCAACTTTGTATGAATTTCTGTCATACAAATTGGATCTTTAAATGAAATACTGAAATTGTATTTGTCAAATTCTGTTAATGTGATTGTGTAAGAATTTATTCTGCATGACATCGATTAATGAGAAACTGCTCGTGGTCATTTCATCCTGATTTGCTTGTTTAAATATCCTTTCTCTTGTCCTTTGTCTAGGGTCATTAAATATGTAGTCCTGGGGCAACCCTCTCTGAAAATCTTTTAGGGCTTGTTCACCACGACGTTTTCTAGTGATCCGATTTACGGATCCGTAAAACGATCCGTAAAACGGATCTGACAATTGTCAGTTGTGTATAAAACATTCATTCAATGGCAAATCGCATCGCAGTTCAAACAAGTGATTGCGTATAGCGCTTTTCGCTAAAGCGTTTTCGAACCGTTTTATAAAGAATTGACATGTCAATTCTTCTTGCGTTCTACGCAAGAGAAATCCCCCATATGGAAAAATGGAGAGCGCATTTGCATCCCGATAGCGGATGCAAAAAGCGCAGCAAAATTATGGTGATTTTTAGATTCCTTTTCGATGCCAAAAAACGCATCCGTAAAACGCATTGGATTTAAATTAAATATTAAAATTTTAATATTATGTTTGAGCATATATTAGTTTATAAATGTATGTAATATAAATATATATATATATATATATATATAGAATATATAAATGTAAATAATAGTATTATATATATATTACTATATAAATATATATATATCTTATATAAAAATTCTATACAAAAAGTTTAAATGTATATAAGATTAATAAATGTATATAATAGTATATAAATGTACATTAATATATATGTACATATATATATACTATATAAACAATTATTATATATATACACACTAAATATTATTTCATTTATAAATTTTTAAGTTAGAAATTATTTAGTTTATACATGACTGGTTATTAATTAAATTACATGGGGATGGGTTAGAAAACTATTGTTGAGTTAAACAAAAAAAATAGGGGGAGGCGGGTTTCTAAAATCATAGTGTATGTACAGCTGGCTCGACACTAGGTAAAAAAAAAGGTTTTTTTCTTGGTCATTGATAGTTTAATATTATATTTAAAGTAGTTTCACATAAACGAGCTTTCAGCCTGTCAGTGTCCCTGGTAAGCTTGGAACTGAGGGGCGTGCATCTTGGTCTTCTGTTCTCTCCTCTCCTTTTCCCCCTCCCATCACAGCACACAGGCAGCTACGTAACTTCAATACCGGGGGGGGGGGGGTAGGGGGTTTGCTCTCCAGAGTTAACCCTGTGTGTGCCTGCCGAGGTCTGTTACAGGAGAGACTGATCATGAGTGTAGAGAGGAATATAAGCTGTGGTGCTAAAGAAGCAGAGGGGAAGCATTGTTCCTATATCCCCTGCTTAGCTTACAAGTCACCAAATCCCACAACAACAATGGCAGTGTTTACTAAACTCAGGATGTGTCCCTAATAACAGCGAACATAAAGTATCACATGCCCCCTGATCTGTATATTAAAATTAGTATAGCACAGTTCCCAGAAAGACATAACAAGATTATAGAAAGCAGACAGAGTCACTGCTGTCACATCTATCCTTGTTAGAGAGCAGGAGGAAGCAGGGACACACAGGTTTTAATCCAGGCAGCTCGGACACAGACGCCAGAGTCCTCCCTCTCCCCCTCCCTCCTCTCCCACCACTCCCAGAAGCATTCTGTGATGGAGGGCTCTCTGCTCTGACCGTCTTCAAAGGTGAGAGTCATTCCGACGCTGACAGCCATAAGATAAGGATCAACAAGGTCAGCTACTATAGAGATTTGAGAAGCTGATGTAGTAATACTAACAGGTCTAGCTCAAAACAGTAGAACATTTGTAATGAACATATATTGCAAGGCTGCTATTTTTTTAAAGATCTTTAAATTCAAACCCAAACATTGTAGCGAGACAACCCCTTAAATTGCAGTTGAATAGGTTTGATTAAAATAAAGCAATTGAAAAAATCGGTACGGATCTGTAAAACGCATGCAAAAACGCATCCAATTAGCTCCAAAAAAGATCAGCCTGTTGCGTTTTCTGGAAACCGCTTTTTTGGATGCAGTTGCATCCAGTGTTTCGCAGGTTAAAAAACGGATCCGTAAAACGCATCCAAAACGGATCCAAAACGTCGTGTGAACAAGCCCTTAAGCTAGAATTCTGAATCGATTCCCATGTGCATCTTGAGAGGAACTGTATCTCCTTATCTTTAATCTGGCTAAACAGAATATTCTTTTCCACTTGTTATAATATAACAAAGTATTGGTAACCCCGTGTTTAAAATGGGTTTCTGTTTCTTTTACCCTGTATGCATTTTTAGTTGAATATCTAAAAACTCCGTCTCATTGAAATCATAGTGAGCTGTAAAACTAAGCCCCCAACTGTTAGAGTTGATTTCCTCAATAAAATACTAACGCTAAATATATACATAAAAATGTCTCCATTTAATGTGCCTGCAAAAATTTCTACAAGTTGTAGGAACAAGCAATTTTGTTGAAATCTTGCAGACAAACAGGGATCTGTTTCCTCTAAAGACGCTTCATCTTTGGCTGGGGATTGGCTGTATTAGCAGTGTTCGCTAGTAAGGCTAGAAGTTAAGGGAAATGTGTTGGTGTTACGTCCCTTTCGTTTTGAGGGAGCGTAATAGCTGTGTCCGAGGCAATCAATCTAAAATAACTTGAGTTTTTACATTGTTAAATAAAACATACGTAACAATTCATATAATAGTAACATAGTAAATACACTGTAAGGTTGGAAAAAGAACCAGTCCATCAAGTCCTACCTGTAAACCTACAGTGTTGATGCAGAGGAAGGTTAAAACCTCTATGGGGTGGATGCCAATTGTCCCATACAAGAGGAAAAATTCCTTCCCATCTCCAAATAAGGCAATCAGAATAATCTCTGAATCCAGTGGGCATCGCATAGGGCAGTTTTAATTCGGGGCTTAACGGGCCCCGAATAAAACCACCCTGTGCCCCGAGTCCTCGCCGTGCTCCAGGCTCAGCGCTGGCGTGGAGCACCGACTGGCTCTTCGAGCTGCAAAATGTGCCGTCCCGCTTGACACACACACAGCAGAGTGCTCTGCGGGGCATGAGCGCCGCATCCCTGCCCCGCAGACAGTGGCCTTACCCGCAGGTCCTACACCGCGATGCTTGCTGGTTCCCTCACAGCGCTGAGGACCCGCCCGGGCCGCCGTGCGCCTCAGCCGGCAGCGTCGCGATTGGACATCACGTGCAACGCGACGCTGCCAGTCCACGGGCGCATGGCGCGTCATAGGCCGTGCGGCTCCGAGGAGCAGCCTTAGGAGCGCAGGGCTGAAGAGGACGAGCTCTCTCTTCGCCGGGATGCTAAGGTGATCATTAAATGTTGCTTTATTATTATAGCGTTTTACCTCCCCTAAATACTGCCTGTGGCCCCCATATCCCTGCCTGTGCCCCTATAATTGCCTGCCTGTGACCCCCATATGCTGCAGTGGCCCCCCAAACTTCACGCCGTATTTCCCTGTCTGTGCCCCTATAATGCCCTGCCTGTGGCCCCCAATCCCTGCCGGTTGGCCCCCATATCCCTGCCTGTGCCCCCATATACTGCCTTGTGCCCCCATATCCCCCAGCCTGGGGCCCCCATATCCCTGCCTGAGGCCCCATATATGCCCTGTGCCCCTATAAACCTGCCTTTGCCCCTATTAAACCTGCCTGTGCACCCCATATCCCTGCCTGTGGCCCACTATAATAGCTGCCTGTGGCCCCCATATCCCTGTCAGTGCCCCTAAAATGCCTGCCTTTGGCCCCCATATCCCTGCCTGTGACCCCCATAGTGCTGCCTTTGCCCCCATATCCCTGTCTTGGCCCCCCTAAATACTACCTGTGCCCCTATAATGCTGCCTGTGGCCACCATACAAAGCTGCCTACCTTTAATACCTGCCTGTGCCCCCAAATACGCCCAGTGACCCCCATTTACTTGGCCATGTGCCCCCATGATCCCTGCCCTGTGGCCCCCATATCCCTGCCTGTGTCCCATATACCTGCCATGTGGCCCCCATATACTGCCTCATGCCCTTCATATAACATGCTTGTGGCCTCCCATATACTCTGCCTCAGCCAGTGCCCCCATAAACTGCCTCAATGACCCTATATACCTGCATGTGGCCCAATATACTGCCTTTGGCCCCATATACCTGCCTGTGTCCTCCTAAACACTCGCCTCAGTGGCCCCCATATAACTGCTGTGGCCCCATATACTGCCTCAAAGACCCTATATACCTGCCAGTGGCCCCATATACTGCCTGTGCCCCCCAATAACCTGCCTGTGCCCCCCTATACCAGCCTGTGGACCCATATATACTGCCCTCAGTTCCCCCGCCCCATAATATACCTGCCTCAGGTGCTCTTAATATACCTCTGCCTCAGTGCTCCTATATACTGCTCAGTGCCCCTATATTCTGCCTGAGTGCCCCACATATACATGACTTAGGCCCCCATATACCTGCCTGTGGCCACCATATACCTGCCTGTGACCCCCATATACTGAGCTTCAAGTGCCCTAAATATCTAACTGAGGGGACTAGCTATACCTCACAATTAAGAGTTAGCTGGAAATGTGAGGATTCTCAGATAGTTGTGGTGCAAATTCCTCAGGGACGATAATGGCCGGGAGCAATCAGCATGAAGGTGTGACCGGATGGAGAAGAAAAGGAAAGGAACGACGACAAACAGAAAAGACGTATCTGGTCGGAGTTACTAAATGTAACAGCAGGGTAATCACTTATAGGTCTGCACAAGGTCTACATACAACTAGTATCACCACAATAAGGCCCCCTGATGGCGGTGGTATATGAATTCAGAAACCTGTCACTGAATTGGTCACATGTGGGGTCGCGTTCGAGTTCAGGGTCGGCAGAATATTGAGCCTAATAGTAATAGTTTGGGTCTAGGTTTGTAGGAGTGTTTTTAGTCGCAATCACTTGATCTGGTAGATATGCTACCAAGTATTGGTGGATTATTTGAGTGACTGTTTTTAGTGGTAATGGTCATATGAAGGTGAGAAGTTCAAAAAAGTAAATTTGTCTTGGTTTGATTTTTAAACTGTACAGTGACTGCTGAGGAGATGGACCGGGAATCTGTGTGGAATGTTCAGAAAAATAGTGGACAGGAACAGAAGGTTTTTTCTCTGTAAAAAAACAATCGCAATCACAATGAGGCGGAAAAACACAAAAGGCCCAAGCCCCGTATGTTTTTAGGACCCAAGCCACGCCCCCTGTCTGGATCAACGCTATAGCACAATAGGCTGAACTGGATGGACATCTGTCTTTTTTCGGCCTCATAAACTTTGTAACTGTAACTATGTAACGTCCCATCTCCAAAATCTAGTAACCATAACCTGTGATATTTTTCAAGAAAGGCATCTAAACCCTTCTTGAACTTGGTAAATAACTCCACCTTCACAACCACTTGTATCAATGAATTCCAAAGTCTCACCGCTCTTACAATAAAGAATCCCCGTCTTTAATGATGGTGAAACCATTATCGTCTATATCACAGGTGTCAAACACAAGGCCCACGGGCCGAATCCGGCCCGTTGCCTTGTGTAATCCCCGCCCGCACTAGTTGCTGAGCTGTTCTTCCCAGCGGCTGCATCTCTCGGTGGAGCTCAGGAGCGGGGTGGCCAGCACAGTGAGCCAGGGGCTGGGCTGGCCAGCTCAGTGAGGCTCAGGAGGCGGGCCGGCAAAGCACAGAGCATCAGGGGCCGAGGGGGCGGCAGCTCTGGCAACAAGTAGGGCCTCGTTCACAACGCTTATTCTGCCGCGTATTGGAGCCGAACTGCGCGGCACGATTTGCGTTCAGTACGGGTGCCAATCCGCGGCAGCAATTACGGTATCCACTGCACTCATTGAGAACAGTGGAATCCGTCGCTCCTCCCGCTCGGGCGAATCCGCCGCGGGTGGAGAAAGTGACATGCACTTATTTTACGGTCTCGGACCGCCGTAAACAATGCACTGTCCTATGGGGCCGGAGCGGCGCCCCCGCCGCGCTGCTGGCCCCCGCCCCCCTTGTCCACGCCCCTATTTTATTCCCGGCGGATTTGTGCGCTCAATACGGCTCACAAATCCGTCGGGAATAAGCCGTGTGAACACGGCCTAGAAGAGCACAGACTGCCTGGATCCGCCTGCTCAGTGCTCCGACCCCGCCCCCAGCATTGCCTGGCAGGTAACGCTGAGCAAAGGAGCTTCCTGTCTTGTGAGAAGATGCCTGCTTCTGCGGAGGACCGGTCATTGAGGCTGGTAAGTGGCTTCACTACTGGGGCCTTACCAGCTAGTCCTCTACCTCCCCACCAGGTCTTACTAGTTAGCCTGCCTCCCCCTCCCTGGGCCTCCACCATCTGGCCTGCCTCCCCCTCTGGGCCCCCACCATCTGGCCTGCCTCCCCCTCTGGGCCCCCACCATCTGGCCTGCCTCCCCCTCCCTGGGCCTCCACCATCTGGCCGGCCTGCCTCCCTCTGTGGGCCTCCACTATCTGGCCTGCCTCCCCCTTTGGGCCTCCAACCTTTTGGCCTGCCTCCCCCCTGGGCCTCCACCATCTGGCCTGCCTCCCTCTCTGAGCCTCCACCATCTGGCCTGCCTCCCCCCTGGGCCTCCACCATCTGCCTGCCTCCCACTCTGGGCCTCCACCATCTGGCCTGCCTCCCTCTGGGCCTCCACCCTCTGGCCTGCCTCCCCCGCCCTGGGCCTCCACAGCTGGCCTACCTCCCCCTCCCTGGGCCTCCACCATCTGACCTGCCTCCCTCTCTGGGCCTCCACCATCTGGCCTGCCTCCTCCTCTGGGCCTCCACCATCTGGCCTGCCTCCACCTCTGGGTCTCCACCATCTGGCCTGCCTCCTCCTCTGGGCCGCCACATCTGGCCTGCCTCCCCCTCGCTGGGCCTCCCCCATCTGGCCTGCCTCCCCCCCTCCCTGGGCCTCCACCATCTGGCCTGCCTCCCCCTCCCTGGGCCTCCACCACTGGCCTGCCTCCCCCTCCCTGGGCCTCCACCATCTGGCCTGCCTCCCCCCTGGGCCTCCACCATCTAGCCCCCTATCTCCCCTCTGGGCCTCCACCATCTGGCCTGCCTCCGCCTCTGGGCCTCCACCAGAGGGCCTGCCACCCCCTCTGGGCCGCCAACCTCTGGGCCTGCCTCCCTCTCTGGGCCTCCCCGACCTGGCCTGCCTCCCTCTCTGGGCCTCCTCCATGTGGCCTGCCTCCCTCTCTGGGCCTCCACCATCTGGCCTGCCTCCCTCTCTGGGCCTCCACCATCTGGCCTGCCTGCCCCTCTGTGGGCCTCCACCATCTGGCCTGCCTGCCCCTCTGGGCCTCCAACCTTTGGCCTGCCTCCCCCCTGGGCCTCCACCATCTGGCCTGCCTCCCTCTGTGGGCCTCCCACCATCTGTCCTGCCTCCCTCTCTGGGCCTCCACCATCTGGCCTCCTCCCTCTCTGGGCCTCCACCATCTGGCTCGCCTCCCTCTCTGGGCCTCCACCATCTGGCCTGCCTCCCCCTCTGGGCCTCCACCATCTGGTCTGCCTCCCTCTCTAAGCCTCCACAATCTGGCCTGCCTCCCTCTCTGGGCCTCTACCATCTGGCCTGCCTCCCTCTCTGGGCCTCCACCATCTGGCCTGCCTCCCTCCATGGGCCTCCACCATCTGGCCTGCCTCCCTCCATGGGCCCACCTTCCTATTACCATCAAGGGCTGATTGTAACAGGAATACTGTACAAATGAAACAACTCCTTAATAGCTCTCTTAACTGTTAAGGAGAAGTTACATTTACACAGTTCTAAAATTAGGTCGGCCCCTTAAGGTACGCCGTGAGGCCGATGTGGCCCCCGGCGTAAACGAGTTTGACACCCCTGATCTATAGGATGCCCCCTTGTCATTGTTGCAGGCCCAAGTGTAAAAAAGATCATGCAAGATATCTGTGAACTGTCCTTTCATGTATTTCAAATTGCTTTTTAAATAGAGTTGCACTGTTCACCTGCTGGCTTGTGAAGGTGCATATAGACTCATCCCGAGGATCCCCGGATCTTATATACGTTCCACACTAAATTGTTGAGTCCCACTACCATGGAGAATATAGATAAAACTTCTGTAGATAAAAAGAATTGTTATGCTTTATTCCAAAGTTTAAAAAATCATATTGTCCATACAAGCTGTTCCAACGGACGCATTTCGGGCTGCTGCTCCTTATTCGTTGCCTTATTCGTTGCATGATTCAACCATTTAAAAACAATTGCACACCTAACAAAGTTTCAACATGGTCACATGTCAGTAACATAATTCAAGTGCATCATTACACACCTAAGATCAAAACAACTCCCCAGTGACAAAGTTGTTACCTTGTTCATTCTGATGCAAATAAAGCTAAATGACATGTGCACAGATATTCGGGTAAAACATTCATATAAATGTATCTGATGTTTTAAATAACTACAAACAACAGAAGAGAAAAACTATTACCAACCACCAGCAAAAGAAAAAGAGGAGAATAAAACCTCATAAAAAGTGCAAACAGGTCACATTTCTTTTGTTTCTATTTAACCTTTTCCGGGCATTGGATGTACCTGTATGTCCTAGTGGAAAGTGACTTTCTGCAAATGGACGAAAAGAGCTCTCAAAGGGGGCCTGCATGATTGCCACATGGGCCCAGCTGTATATTACAGCTAGCCCCATGCTGCATCATCCACTGATGGAACTCACTTCGGCCACAGGTGATTAACCTTAATCAATTGCGATCACAGCAGCTAAGGGAAAGAGAAGAAGGGAGCTCCCTCTGTCTCCATAACGGTAATCACGGTTGCCGATGACCACCTAGCAGATGCCCGTGACATCACTATGCCCGACCATGCATGTGATTTACAGTTGCTCTCTATTGTAACAGGGATCTGAAGATCACTGATACAAGTCCCCTATGGGGAAAAGTAAAAAAAAAAAAAGTAAAAAAGTGCAAATAAAAGGAAAAAAAAGTAAAACACAAACACAAAAAATAAAATAAAATAAAAACACGTACATCTTCCTTTTTCCCTTAACAGATGCCAATCAGCCAAAAAAACCTCAAAATAAATAAAGTACGTATATTTGGTATCACCGCGTGCATAATGACCTACCTTATAAATCTGTCACGTTATTTAACCTGCATGGTGAATGCTGTAAAAACCCCCCCCAAAAAATAAGTCACAAAATTGTGATTTGCGTTCATCCCGAAGCACATGTAATAGAATAAAAAGTCATATAAATTACAAAATGGTAGCAATGAAAACATTAGTTCATCCCACAAAAAGTCCTTACATAGCTATATGTACAGAAATATATAAAATTTATATCAGAAGACAACAATGCATAAATATTGTTTTACACAATAAAAATACTTTTTTTAAAGCGCTTCAACATAAAAAACTATATAAATTGGGTCGCGCAACTCTACCAGGATTGCTGTATTTTGTTCAAACGACCTCACAAAATACTTGATAAAAAGCAATCAAAGTGTCATATAAGCCCCATAATAGTACCGATAAAAAGGTACACTCTACCTGCAAAAAATGCCTTTAATCAGCTCAATATACAGAAAAATAAAAAAGTTATCTGACTATGATGACATAAAAACACAATTTTTTAAAAATGCATTTTTGTGTAAAAGTAATAAACCATAAGAACCTATATAAAATGTATTTCATTGTAATTGTACTGACCGTATAGTAAAGTTATTCTGTCATTTATACCGAACGACGAACGCTGTAAAAATGAATCCCCCAAAAAAAGCAACAGAACTGCCTCCCACCCCTCCATTTTCATGGCCCAGTGCTAAAAAAAACTATGAAACAAAAAATATAAAATGCACAATACACAACCTAGATGAGATCCATAAAGGGTGTGGAATCCAAAATGGGGACATTTCCCGAAGGTTTCTCCTGTTCCTATACTTTGGGAGTTTTGCAAATGCAACATGGCACCCACCAAAATCTGCCTTCCAAAATCTAAAGAGCGCTCCCTCCCTAGTACGCCCTAAAATGCGCCCAAACAGCAGTTTACACCCATAAATAGGGTATTGCTGAACTTGGAAGAAATTGCGGAATAAATTTTGGGGTGCTTTTTCCCAAGGATTCCTTGTCTATTAAACTTACTTAGTTTATTAAACTTATTAAGTCTTCAGAAAGACGGCTCCGGGAAGACAAGCTTAATTTATATAAGTATATAAATGGCCTCTATAAAACGTATGGGGAAAAACTTTTTCTTGTAAAATTTCTTTAAAAGAAAAAGGGGATGCTCCCTTCGTCTAGAGAAAAAAGATTATATCTTCAGAGGAGAAAAGCCTTCTTCATGATGAGAACTGTGAATCTCTGGAATAGCTGCCTCAAGAGCTGGTCACAGCAAGAACAGTTGAGCGCTTCAAGAAAGATTTAGATAACCACTTACTATTAATAATATTCATACTTATGTAGCCGTATAAAATATCAAGATCCAGTCTGATGGCACCTTTGGGATGAGGAATGAAATGTTCCTTTAGAGCAGATTGGTTCTTCCCTTCTAGGCTTCAAAGTCTTCATCAGTAGGAGAAACTAAGCTTAAACTCCTTATCCCGCTCCCTTTATCCACATTTTCCCCACCAATGGTGAACGTGTGTCTTTTTTCAACCGTACTATGTAACTATATAGCTAAAATCTCATGTTAAAACATTTTGTGAAACACCTGTGGTGTTGATATACTCACTACACCCCTGGATATATTTTTTAAGGGGTGTAGTTTCCAATATGGGTTCCTTTTAGGGGAGATTATTAATTTTTTTTTAATGCTACAGCTTCCTCTCATTAGGTGGTGAGACCCATCTTATCTTGTTAGGGGGCCTAGGGATTCTAGCTGCTCCTTTTATTTATTGTATTTTATTCATATATACAATCAATAAAAGGCACAACTAGAATCCATATACAAATACCTATATGCATACACACACATACAGGCAGTCCCAGAGTTACAAATCTCCAAGTTATGAACAGAGGCTTGTATGGTCATGACCAATGTGCTGATGTCACACTCCGTCACACCCCATGAAAGCATTAATTTCTTACTAGAAGACTGTAGGAAATCAGAGATTCATCACCAGAGCCAGGCTGGAAATCTCCTGGTGGGCCATCTGAAAGCTCTCCAGCACTTATTAAACAGTACCCTCTTATTGCACTGTGTGGCAAGTGGCCGCTGTGGTGGACTACTGCACACTGCATCTGTATGTCCGCCTCCAACTGTAGTTAAAGGGGTTTTGCCAGGATGTGCCTTATCTGCTAAGAAGCAAACGTAAACAAAGCAATGCTGAGCTAAGAGAGAGAGAGGCACAACCAGAGCACAGAGCCATGCATAAGGGATCGTGTGAAATGTTCACTCAAATAATCAAACTACAACTAGTGGATTCTGTATACAAAAACGACAACAGCTTTCTCCACAGCCTCTTGAAAGCTTCTTCAGCCTCTTGAAAGCTCCTTCATGTTCCCTGTCATCAGATGAAGCAGTGATCTTCTCAGATAATCACACTACAACTAGTGGATTCTGTATACAAAAGACAACATATTTCTACCCGGTGCCTTGAAAGCTTCTTCTGCTCCCTCTCATCAGATAAGAAGTGTGCTCTATGCAAGCCCGGCCAGCAGCTCTTGTTACTCTGCCTGGTCGTATCTAGTGCAAGCTTTTTAGTAACTAAGGGCAGATAAGGCAGCCTGTAGCTCTCTCACGCTGCAATTTTTTTAATCACATATATTTAGAAAAGTGATTAAATACCCATTTTGGAGGATCCCACGTCAACATTACAGCGTGGCAAAACCCCTTTAAGGACAGTATGTTTGGTGACTGTGCCACATGCACTACACTACAGCTGCCAGCACACTAAATACAGGGTGGGCAGAGGAAAGCAAGCAGAGCGTGGCTGCTAGGAGGGGACACTATAAAATAAGTGAACATCATGAAAAAAGGGAGCATAAAAGATAAGAGGACACTATAAAAGAAAGGGGAGGACTGTCAAAGATAGGGACACTATATAAGAGGAGCAGAACATTATGAAAAGAGGGGCACTATAAAAGAGGGGGGCACAATAAAAATGGGAGGCACTATGACTATCACATGTACTAATTATATGGCTATAGAGTACATGGGTTTAACATGTGTAGTATGGCATCATAGCACTTTTAGTTCCAAAGCAGTAGCTGTGTATAGTTGCTGCTCTGGAACTAGAAGTGCCAACATGTCACACCACACGTTAAACACATGAACTAACAGGGGCACAGACAGCAAAAACATACATGGAAGGGGTGTTAAATCACTATCCAAATGTACATACAAATTCAGCTTAAGAACAAACCTACAGTCCCTATCCCATTCATAACCCGGGGGCTGCCTGTATATAAATATAGATATGTTTGTTTACAACTATGTTCATTGACGGTTTTTATTTGAATATGTCAACGACAGCAATCATCAGTCTAAAAACACCACCTGTCCAAGATGTCCCCAGAGATGCCATTTAACTGGCAGTATATCATGTGCTGTATTTTAACTACAAAACAATGCAGTTCTTTCTCTAGCATCAATTGAATTGAACTGTAATGATTCCTGAATAAACTCCTTTTATTTGTGCTATCACACCGCTATGATGCCTTCTACATGGAGTATGTTACCATATGGCGCACTCACATCTATGGTTATCCAGTACTCACCTGTTTCTCTTAAATAAACAAAAGACAAATAGACAAAAGTCTCTAAGACAGACCAGTGATTGCTGCTAAATAAATTGTTTGTAGTTGTAAGGCCAAGAGTCATCTATCTTTTTAATATAGTGATGCAGATGTTACCACCAGTTGTTACGGGTGACTCCGCTGCCCACACTGCGGTTCGCGGTCGCCGTGTATCTCTCCCTACTGCTCTGGACACTGGTGGCCCTGTGATATGCATGTCGGGCCATGGGCACACTCGTAACGATGTGTCCCGGCGTTTCTACTCACCTCTCTTCGCTCCCTGCAGTCTTCGTGCTGGCCGGCATGCGCATCCCCACTCTCCAGGGCGGGCATGTGCCAGCTCTGTAAAATTTAGAAAGGCCAGCTATTGTCAAATTTAAAAGCCCATCGTTATTCGTTATCACCAGGCGCGGACTCTACTTAGTCTGCTTCTTCCTCTTAACCCTTGCCGGATCTAAGTGCCATTGTGGCCTTTGAAAAAGCGTTCCTAGTATATCTGTCTCTATTGTATTCGTGACCTCCTACCTTCGTCCCTTGACTGCGCTTTGCTTTCCTCCTTCCCTAATCTTTCCTGCCTGTTCCTGACTACAAACCTGTCATATGATTCTGCACCTCCCTACAATTTGGCTGCAACCGCAAGCAAGTCGCATCAGGAGTAACGATCTGGGTGTTTCTTGCCACAGCAAGTCCAAACTGCTTTGTGGCGGGCTCTGGTGAAAACCAGGGTCCCTCCGACTCCGCTCCCTGACATGGCTTACACCATTGCTTGCGGTGGTTCAGTCGATTCACTACTTACAGCCATTTCACCAGTGACTGTATACCTCCTCAGTACCAAGGTCCAAATGGTAAAAGTCTACAATAACGGTACAAATTACCCTTAAAGAGGAAATAATTACTCCTGCAGAAATTCCCAACAGGTCAAGAACAAGTTACACACATTCAGGAGGAGCAAATCCTGAGCTTTTGAGAATCTCAGCATCAGTCCTTGGTTGTGATTAATTGAAGGGCCCAAAGAAATAAAATCAGTAAAAATCAAACAAAATCACAGGAATTTTCAAATGAACCAATTTTAACCAAAAAAAATTAAAAAATCAGAGGAGAGCTTGATGCAGAAGGGCACGGAGGAGGCGAAACACAATGCTCATAATAAATATAATGGCAAGAAAAACTGTTTTTTCAAAAAAAATTTATATAGAGAAATGTGCACAAAACAATGCATAGCCTTAGCAGATTTACAACACAATTCCTATCGATTGTCCTTGGAGCACGCTCTTCTCCTTATTTAGATAGGTAATAATAAATATATTTATTATTAGTATGTTTAGCAGGAGGGGAACCATCTGTTGATGGTAAATATGGTGAAACACAATGCACAAGCTATAAAAGCAGAGATGTGTTAAGGCCAGACTTATTCCTGAGATAATTGGTCTTCCTGAAGGATTTATAAAACTTAAGAACAATATGGACTTGTGGAAATGGACAACCCTTTCAAATTGTGCTTTTGAAGAAAGATAAAAACTCTTTTCGTGACCCTAAATCTTTATGTGCTAAAAATGTGTGCAGTATTTCTCCTGGAAGATCAAAGTTCTGTGCTGCAGGATTCTCCAGTCTTCAGTTTCTGGAAATTGCTGTCTTATTGGCTTGCTCCTTTGTCAGCAATGTTACTGTAGTTCTTATGGATCTGAGGAAGTCCTCCCCTGCCTCTCTCAGATCAAACTGGCTGTCAATCACAGTGAATGTGATCTTTCATCCTGACTATATAGAAGACATGTTAATACATTTATGTAAATATAAAATGTTCATCTAGACTTAAAGGGGTTGTCTCACTACAAAGATCATAGTTGAAAATGTGGGGACCAAAAATCTAAGGATGTACGTCCTTGGTTACTATTGGCAAAGTGCTACGGTTTTAGAGAACGGGCTGGTTTACATGTGCTTAGCAATGGTGTTTGTTTACTGGTCAGGGAAGCATTCTGTCTTGCCCAGGTCCTGCACATGCAAAGGAAAGGCAGTGAAGAGGAGGGGCAGGCATGTGTGTATTGGCAGGCAGGGCCGGACTGGGACTCAAAAGCAGCCCTGGCACAAAGGTCCCACCAGCCCACATAGGCGGACGGGCAGGCACCAAGGGAGGTATGTGGGCGGGCAGGCATGCAACAACAGAGGTACGTAGGCAGGCAGGTACCAAGGGAGGTACGTAGGCATGCGGGCAGGCAACAAGGGAGGTACATACACAGACGGGCGGGCACCAAAGGGGAGGTCATGCACAACGGGCAGGCACCAAGGGAGATACGTAGGCAGGTTGGGCACCAAAGGAGATACAAAGGCATTCGGGGGGGCACCAAGGGAGGTACTAGGCGGGTTTGGCA
Organism: Phyllomedusa bahiana; assembly: GCA_025379985.1. Lineage (NCBI taxonomy): Eukaryota > Metazoa > Chordata > Amphibia > Anura > Hylidae > Phyllomedusa > Phyllomedusa bahiana. The sequence continues at coordinate 42,946 of JAODAL010027777.1, forward strand.
CCAAAGGAGATACGAAGGCATTCGGGTGGGCACCAAGGGAGATACGAAGGCATTCGGGTGGGCACCAAGGGAGATACGAAGGCATTCGGGCGGGCACCAAGGGAGGTACGTGGCGGGCGAGCAGGCACCAAGGGAGGTACGTGGCGGGCAGGCACCAAGGGAGGTACGTGGCGGGCGTGCAGGCACCAAGGGAGGTACGTGGCGGGCTGGCACCAAGGGAGGTACGTGGTGGGCGTGCTGGCACCAAGGGAGGTACGTGGCGGGCGAGCAGGCACCAAGGGAGGTACGTGGCGGGCGAGCAGGCACCAAGGGAGGTACGTGGCGGGCGAGCAGGCACCAAGGGATGTACGTGGCGGGCCAGCAGGCACCAAGGGAGGTACGTGGGCGGGCGGGCAGGCAACAAGGGAGGTACATACACAGATGGGCAGGCACCAAGGGAGGTACATGCACAGACGGGCAGGCACCAAGGGAGATATGTAGGCAGGTGGGCACTAAAGGAGATACGAAGGCATTCGGGCGGGCACCAAGGGAGATACGAAGGCATACGGGCGGGCACCAAGGGAGGTACGTGGCGGGCGAGCAGGCACCAAGGGAGGTACGTGGCGGGCGGGCAGGAACCAAGGAAGGTAGGTGGCGGCGGCAGGCACCAAGGAGGTAGGTGGGGGGCGGGCAGGCACCAAGGGAGGTACGTGGCGGGCGGGCAGGCACCAAGGGAGGTACGGTGGCGGCGGGCAGGCACCAAGGGAGGTACGTGCGGCGGGGCAGGCACCAAGGGAGGTACGTGCGGGCGGGCAGGCACCAAGGGAGGTACGTTGGCGGGCGGGCAGGCCCCAAAGGGGAGGTACGTGGCGGGCGGGCAGGCACCAAGGGAGGTACGTGGCGGGTGGGCAGGCACCAAGGTAGGCACGTGGCGGGCGAGCAGGCACCAAGGAGCACTGGCAGGCGAGCAGGCCCCAAAGGGGAGGCACGTGGCAGGCGAGCGAGCACCAAGGAGGCACGGGGCGGCGAGCAGGCACCAAGGGAGGCACGTGGCGGGCAGCAGGCACCAAGGGAGGCACTTTGGCGGGGGGGGGGCGAGAAGGGCAAAGGGAGGGCACGTGGCGGGGGGAGGCACCAAGGGAGGCACGTGGCGGGAGAAGCGGGCACCAGGGAGGTACGTGGCGGGCGGCAGGCACCAAGGAGGTACTGGCGGGTAGCAGGCACCAAGGGAGGTACGTGGCGGGCGGGCAGCACCAAGGGGGGTATGTGGCGGGCGGGCAGGCACCAAGGGAGGTACGTGGCGGGCGAGCAGGCACCAAGGGAGGACGTGGCGGGCGACCAGGCCACCAAGGGAGGCACTTGGCTGGCGAGCAGGGCACCAAAGGGAGGCACGTGGCGGGCGAGCAGGCACCAAAGGGAGGCACGTGGCGGGCGAGCGGGCACCAAGGGAGGCACGTGGCAGGCGAGCAGGCACCAAGTGAGGCACGTGGCGGGCGGGCAGGCACCAAGGGAGGCACGTGGCGGGCGGGCAGGCACCAAGGGAGGTACGTGGCGGGCGAGCAGGCACCAAGGGAGGTACGTGGCGGGCGAGCAGGCACCAAGGGAGGTACGTGGCGGGCGAGCAGGCACCAAGGGAGGTACGTGGTGGGCGGGCAGGCACCAAGGGAGGTACGTAGGAGAACAAGGCCCAAGAGAGGTTGGAAGCTATGTACCTACTTCCTTGGGCCTTGCCTCCCTACTACCAGGCTGACAAGGGGCAAGGGACCAATCAGTGAAGGTACCATCTACTTACTATTACAGTAGAACCTGCAGGAGCAGAGCCGGCTTCCTGGAGAGGCGCGTTCAGCGTGGGCTGCAGGACTGGAGAGGTGGAGCCAGTGAACGTCTCTATTGCTCACTGTGTGAGCTAGCGGCCTCCACTGTCCCCCTCCCTGCGTGTAACGACTTCACGTCGTCCTGCCCCGCCTCCTACATGTGACCATGACATCACACACTGTCACACAGCCTGGCCCCCCCAGCCCCAGACCAACTACGGCTCCGCAGCGGCCAGCAAGTACTGTAAAAGATGTGTCACAGGGCGGGCTGCGCCTTTCGGGCCCCACATGTGGGGCGCCGGCCGCAATTTAGCCAGGATGCTCCGCAGGCAGCCACCAGCAAGTAACAGCCAGGGGCTTAGGCGGCAGTGAGCGGCCGGTTGCCTGCAAGTTGGCAAAACAGACATGAGACATATGAGTCTGGCTGCGGCCGCTGCGGAAGGCCTCCGGCCCGGGCCCCGCCCGCAACTGAGGGCCGCAGTGAGCCGGGATGCTCCGCAGCGGCCGCAGCCAGACTCATATTTTCTCATGTCTGTGTGCCCACTTGCAGGCAACTCCGCCGCCACTGCCCGCTCTAGACCTGGCTGGTTACTCGCTGGGGCTGCCTGCGGAGCATCCTGGCTAAGTTGCGGCCGGCGTCCACATGTTAGTGGCCGCAGGCGCAGCCCTCCTGTGACACTTCTTTTACAGTACTTGCTGGCCGCTGCGGAGCGTCCTGGCTCAGCTGTGGTCCCGGGGGGCGGCCCTCTGCAGTGGCCGCAGCCGAATCGCTACCCGCATATACATAGATCAACAATTGCCAGCCCACGGCGTAGCACGACACGCCCGTCCGGCGGCTGCTTCCCCCGCGGCGGCTGAGCAGTCCGGGTGCGACGTTCGGTGGGCCCACATGTGTCCCGGCTCCGCGGCCCCCCGGGGCATGTCCCCGGGGTAGGCAGTTTTCTCAGTCCGGGCCTTTTGGCAGGCAACGAGGAGAAGCAGTGAAGGACATGCAGGGGGTTGTGTGTATTGTACCCTTCACTGCCTCTCCTCCATCCCTTTTGGCTCCAATACACACATCCCTGTGGCTGCCAATACACCCTCCCCCGCTTTTCATTCCCTCTTGTTCCTGCATGCCCCCTCCAATACACAAACCCCCTGCGAGCTTCTCCTGCTTCTCCTCCATGCTGCAATACACAATCCCTGCCCTCCTCTTCACTGCCTTTCCTTTGCATGTGCACCCCTGGCAGGACAGAAGCTTTACTGACCAGTAAACAAACAACCGTTGCTAAACACTGTAAACCCGCCCTTCCTCTAAAACCATAGCACTTTTCCAATATAAAACCCAAGGAGTACATCCTTAATTTTGGCCCCCCCATTTTCAAATATAATCTTCGAGTGAACAACCCTTTAAAGGGGGTTTTCTAACAAATTGATACATCATACCCCAACCTGTTTTCTCTGTTTCATTTTAAATTTTTCTGGCTTTACTGGTTTTTTATGGGTTTTACTGGCTGCAAATGACTGGAGGGGAACCAGGTCTGTACTATATTGACCAGCATTGAAAAAAACCTCAGAGGAGCGAACAGGGCTAACATAGCAACCGAGGAGCTATGCAGCTAAAACAAAGGGGGTATTTAGGATAGGCAGGGCCGTTAAAGGGGCACATATTTCAAATTTTCTTTTTTTTGCACAATCTTTTAAAAAAAAAAGCAAAACCTTGTAGTGAACAACCCTTTTTTAAAAACTAAGCAGTTTAGGGGAAAATTGGCATTTCCTCTCTCCCCCTCATTAATGTCAGGGTTGAAAAAACATCTCCCCCCAAAAAAAAAGTACACTGTTTTTTTGGGGGTTTTTTTTTTAGTCATCTACATACAAGCTTTCAGTTATTTTTTGATGCAATTCAATTTTTAAAAACTGCCCAAAAACCCAAAACGGGAAAAAATCACCCCATAGACCTCAATGAAAATTCGAAGTTGGATTGGATCTTAAAATAGGAACATTTTAAATTTCTTCCCCTTATTTAGGTAAAAAAATTGTGCCCCAAACATGTCTATACAACTATTTCCCAAAAACCCCATAGGGTGAAGATACTTGTTCCTAAGTTTGTCTTTTGGGAAAAAAAAAACAAAATCCACATTGAAAACCAAATCAAAAACTTTTTTGGCAATCATTTTTGGGATTCAGAATCTGACCAAATATTTTTACGGGGTTTGTGGGGATGCAGCAAAAAACAAAAAAAAAAAATATTTTCTTGGGGGAAAAAATGTTGTTATCCTGAAATCAAGGGGAGAGAAGGAATAGCTAATTCCCTCCACTATATTAATTTTAAAGACAAGTTGGCAGCCGGGCATTTTTTTGTTTATTGTTCCATCCTATTACACACTTTAAGTCAAAAATATGCTTCAATGTGACAAATAATTCACTTTGTGGTGAAGCAAAGAATGGCCTTAATGATGTGATCATTATACATTGAATCTACTGAGACACTACTGCAGGTCTTATCCTCCTTAATGTCATTCACAGACTGCAGAAGACCAACTCTGCTAGTTTTCTGAATGAAAATAAAAATTATGAGGTTTAATAAACCAAATCATCTTTCCTCATTGCTGCTAATTTACAGAAGCAGATGTTTCTTGCCTATTAAATAATCCCCCTTTAAAGTTTTTGTAACCTGGGGTTGAGTCGGGTTTTGGTGCTTGTAACAATGTACATACCTCCCAATGTCCCTATTTTTGGAGGGACATTTTCCTATTTTATTCTTGCCCCCTTTGACTCTATAAATGTCCCTCTTTTAATTTGTGAAATAGGTTTTTGCCCAATAAATGACTATTTGCTTTAAAAAGTATTGATTGTTTCCCTTTGCTGCACTGACATAATTTACTTAGTATTCTCATTGTACAAGGGATCCTGTAAATGTGCCCCCTGTTTGGCGTCTAAAAAGTGGCATGTATGTGTTTGGGTGTGGTTAGAGGCGTATGTAATGTGTTGTGTATCTGGGAAAGTCTTGTGTCAGTCCCTGTGCCAGCAAAGGTTATCTTCTTGCCACCTCAGACCGAGGGGGGCAGTAGAAGGGGCTGTGAGCAAAAGTCTGGGGGTCTTTTTTAAACCAAAAACTGCGTAGGCCCCCTGTTTTTTGTTATTTTTTAAATGGGGCGCAAATTTAGTATCAGGCGCATTACAAAACACCTGCGGCACTTTTGTAATGCACCCGAATCCGTGGGGGTTTCTGGGGCAAGTTAAACTCAACCTACAAAGCTAAACCCTTTAAGTGTTTTTGTACGGCCCAAATTCCCCGGCGCATTTTGCTTGGGAAAAGTTAGAGCACATTAAAAGTGGTTTACCAGCCGAAGTGTTGTTAAAGCTAGACAACTTTAAAACATGACCCGCATAGAAAAGGTTCATAATTCGGGGGATTCTACACTACTAATGTGGCAAAAAAAAAGGGCCTGGGGGCCAAAAATCATACATGTCGCCCCAAGGGGGTTTTTTTAAAACCCGCTCCTGATTGGATAACCAGAAAGAATTAAAGAAGGGGGAGACCTGGTGCACTGAGCTGGGGGCAATACTGGGGGGACGTGAGTAAAAGACTTTTCCCATGGTCATTCCCGTTTGGCTAGATAACCCAGGGCAGCACCTTTAACAATTCTACAGCTCAGGAAGGATAGATCCTAAGGGCGACATGCATGAACTTTAGCGTGTTAATGCCAAATTTATTGCACATAATAATGGCATAGAACGCCAAATTTTTACGCTTTTCCGGGTTTAAAATCAGGGGCATTCAAGCGCTACGGTGGCATTTCTGGGTCAGGAAACCACTTGAAATGCCTACCTGTTCCAGCATTTTTAAACGCCCAGGGAAACCTAGTGCCCCCCTCCCCGCACACACCCAAGTGGGCACATTTAAAAATGTGCGGCTGCAGGTAAGGCCCCGAGAAGGGGTGCGGGAGATTTTAAACATGTAGGAACGGGGGCCTTCGCCTGATATCGGGCGAAAAAGAGCCATTTTCAAAAGCCTGTGCATACATATCGCCCATAGTTTATAATCCTAGATCCCACTATAAATGCCAATTGGAGTATCTTTTTAGGTATATTATGTACACACTTATTCTGTAAGGAATATTAATGAATTTTTTTTTTTTTTTTAAAAAGCTAGAAATGTAAAATTTATTGTATTAGGTGGTTTTAAAGGTGTTATAGGGTATCTCAGATATTTATGGCATATTGATTTCCCCCTACAAACTCAGCACTGGTCTTAAAGTAAAATACATGTAGTGTTTTCTTATAATCTGCAAAAATATCTATGGCACATGTACTTCTGGAGAGAATCTGCCTGTCTAAGGCAATGGTTCCATGGTGATATATTATGTTGTGCTGAGCAGGGACCTTATGAAAAAAGTTGGGCTGCGACTCTGGGGGTAAAATAACAATAACATCATATCTCATGTACACGCTGTAATCACATGAGCAGCCATTGCATACATAATGATAGCAGTGGCCTAACAGTAATAATCCATTGATCTATTAATTCAACCATCTTTAAAGAGGACCTGTGCTCCCTGCAAGATAACAATCCTGGAGCATCTTCTCTTATATCTCTGTGTTGTGCTGTTCCCCTGTTATTCCTTCTAGAAATGTATTCCTGAATCTGTCAGATGGGTGTTACTATTCCAGTTTTGAAAGTGGTTTGTCCCTGTACACACTGACTCTCTCAGCACTGATTGGACAATATCAGACTGTGCAGGGACACACTCCACAGTTGGTCACACCCAGCTGACAGATTCAGTCATACATTTCTAAAACAAACAACAGAGGAACAGCACAACACAGAGTTATAAGAGAAGATGCTCCAGGATTGTTATTTCACAGGGAGCACAAGTATTTACTTAGACAGACATGTCAGGAGAGGTTACAGGTCCTCTTTAAAGAGTTGTATTTACGGTTAATGTTGCCCCAGGTACTGTGTATGAAAAGATATGTCTGCTACTGAAACATCATTTTAGCTCACTTCTTGCAGTCATCAAATACAGGAGAAGCATAAGCTAACAGTGCTGTTACATAAGTGGATAAATTTATAACTAAAATGACACACTACAAAATAATTTTAATTGAGATGCTGGGAAATGACAATGCATTTCAAATGACTTTTTTTTTAGGATTATACATGGGAACAATTAGTCAGTTATGTCTCAACGTGGCTGGGAAAATACTACATATGAGCTTTAATATTAGACTTGAAAATAGAGGCATTGAAAAGAGAAGGAATTAGTTAGGTTGACTAAATCAACTCGCTGGTATCAAACTGAAAATTAAACATAATTTACTGTGACCATGAAAAAATCCTTGTGCCAGGACAATGCTTGGCACAACGCACAAAAATGACATACAGTGCCAATTACACTCCTTTATGCAGCTGTTATTATTTGATGATACAGTAATTATCCTTTATTTCTTTTGTTTCTTTATACATGAAATGTGAAAGAAAACATTTAATAGAGATGTCTTTTTAGAATATTCTGAAATAACAGGGGAGTGGAGCACATTGTGCAAAACCTTCACCAATTAGCCAGAGTGGAGTGCAACTACAAAAAGTGTCTTAGGGCCTTATGTATGAAAACCTTCTAGCAGTAAAGCTGTCTTTGTTGCCCAGAGCTCGGCTTTTATTTTTCTAGAGCACTATATGGGAAGAAAACTATATGAAACAGGTATTTGAACCACGGCTCTTACCATAACGATATACAGATCTTCACTGTCAATGTATAGACAAGGAGTAGTCAAACAGCAGCAGGTATTGAAGAAGGTCTACGGTCATTTCGCGTCATTGGTGCTTCCTCAAAGCTATAGAGGAGATGATATCAACACATCTTAAATCCCCTTTTTTGAAGCAATCTGAGCATGCCCGTATTTTAATTATGGAATTACCATCAACAATGGATGAAGGAAAGAGTACAGCAGAACTAGAGGGTAACACCATTTCATTTGAAGTAGGTCAAATAATCATCGACATGTTTTTTTTCCCAGTGTAACATCCAGGACAAATATCCGGTGTTGAGCACCAAATGTTGGAAAATCTGGTAAATAATCTAGCAGAGAAGAAAGTTAAGTTATTTTGCACTAATAACACTCTGCAGTCCTATCAGGACTCTGGACGTACACTGAGGGGTTTCTATGTGTTTAAAGAGGTGTCTCCATTCCAGTATGATGGAGAATCTGTGAGTAAGTGGAAATAAGCACATCTTCAGAATTCATTTAAGGTGACATGTCCGAAAATTGCCGGCACCGCAGCAGGTTTTAGGCGCATTAAATCAGTGTACTGTAAATCGCACCAGAAAGTACGATCCTCTCAAAAATCTGGTGTCTGGTATAACTTAAATAGTAAACATAATGCGCCTAAAAAGGCGCATTGTGCAAATCACGGAACATAGCGTATCATTGCTAGTGTATGTAATGCGCCTATCGAGGAGCATTACATTATGGAGGCGCATAACATATCATTTTTAAGTCTTTCAACAGTACAGTATACTCCAGCTTGCATTATTCCAATGTAGAAAAATCAGATGGCTTCAGCTTGTTGCTTAAAAACTTTTCCAATTTTATTTTCATCCATTAAAACATTATGATACAAAAATGGAGGTTGCGGATACAGTACCCATGAAGAGGGCTGCACGACGAACAATGACTAAGACTGAGTCGAAATGCGTTGTGCAGCCCTCTCAATGGGTTCTGTATCCGCAACCTCCATATCCTGTATCATCATGTTTTAATGGATGCAAATAAAATTGGAAAAGTTTTTAAGCAATAAGCTGAAGCCATCTGATTTTTCTACCTTGGAATAATGCAAGCTGGAGTATACTGTTGAAAGACTTACTGCTGCTATTTTCCCAAGTAGGAGTTGACTGGGAATCTCCATGCTGTGCAACTTAAAGGTACTTTCAATCTTCTATATACAATCTTCTATATCTTGAGCCAACTGTCAATTTTTTCTGAATGCGTATCATTTTTAGGCATATTACAATGTGTGGTACCCGGCATATAATGCGCCTAGTTTTGGCATACGACAGTTCATTTATATCGAGAATATGGCACCAAAAGTGTTTTTGGTGCAAAATAGACGAAAAAAACTGGTGTTTGCGTATTGGGACATATCACCATTAATCTTTTGATGTCAGTGTTGGATTGTTCCAAATTGGAATATAAGCAAGTGTGTCATGATCTGAAAAAAAGCCAAGTCTGAGTTACGGATAGCCTAACTGGGGCACGGAGGCATGTGTTTCTTCACAAACAGATTGGTTTCTATTCAGAATGAAATCAAGGAAAGAAAAAAGGGTAAGTTTATACATGATGAATTGGACTATGATTGGGATCACGTTTTTTCATGGAGTAACCAATAAAAATTGTGCAGATTCAACATGGCTGGAAGGAGGCGATTTCAAGGAAAATGGAACAAATTGAACATTGGAGTACAAATTCCAATTCAGACTCCGGCACTGCGGAAGACAACATTTACACACGACATGAAAAGACATCGACAGGTGACCCAAGTTAGCCCCTGTCAAAAAAACTAGCAAGAGGTCCACAAAGGTGGTAGGAAAAAATATTACCCTGCATCTGGGGTGGTAGGTAGAGGAAGCAGGTCTCTTGGAGACAGTAGAGACTGATGCTTCTCCTCATTACACATCCATGGTTGTGGTGAGTGGTAATGTTGTCAATATTCCAAATATACCATTGAGTAAAGCATATACCGTATATCACTTTTATCTAAAGACTTGAATTTTTGTTTGATCAATACATTTGATCCCACTCAGTTTCAGTTTGACCTTAGTAAGGAAGTTGAATCTATTTATAATGTTTAAAAACAAGAAAGATTCTTTGGGTACACAGAAGTGTATGGGTGAGAAACCTACCCCTGTAGGTGCATTTGATTTTGCACTAGGTGATAATATACCCACTTTCGATAGAGATATATTAATCGATTTGTTTACATTGTTGAATGAAGATGTTTCAGTCTCTGAGGCATCTGTGAGTACACACGTTTGCGTTTTGTGGAAGTGTTCCATCAACTCCCCTACCATCCCTGGGTTTGCCACTTTATAATTTTAATTTGGTTGTGTTGAATGTTGTGAATGCCTTGATTTATCCTGCTGGGCATCTTAACATCACGAAAGAGGAAATAAAAGCTCTAAATTGGTTGAAAATCAATGAGGATCTGGTGGTGAAGCCTGCTGACAAGGGGAAAATATTGTGATTATGAGTAGGGAGTATTATATTCATGAGGCTACCCAACCACTTGGGAATATGGCTAAGATCTATCAACGGCAATTACAATCTTTACTTAAGAAGGGAGTGGATGTGGGCTCTCTCACCCCTCAATTAATGTCTAAATTACTTTCAAAACACTGTGTTGTACTCCCCCAGCAGTAGCGCTGTAGGAAGAAAACTGAACACTTCCTGCTGGGTTCACCTACTGATGACATCTGATTGATGGCGTCAAGGCAAAAAAAATATTTGATCAATTTACTTTCAAGTAACCCTTCTAACAGCAAGATACTGTAACAACTAAAGAGCCATTCAGCTGTACAGTGCCAGAGCAAATGGATAGTCCAGCGTAATTATGTCACATGCCTACTGGATATCGTCACAGTCAGGCACCGGAGGTGGATCCGCTTGGTCACCTTTGATGGGTTGACTTAACCTACGCTGGGACGCAGAGTCTAAGAGGCCTCTGGTCTTCACTAGAGCCAACCTCAAGGCTGGTTGATCTTTGCTGTGGAAAGCCTCCAGGTCGCTATCCCCAGCGTAGGTCCTCATGGTGACAGCTGACGAGCTGGGTGGCATGGTACAAGAGGATAAGGGAACAATGTAGTCAGGGCACAATTAATATTTCAGGGCAGGTGGCAGACAAGGCAGAGTCGGGTACGTAGCAAGAAAATGGCAATGGGTAGGCAAACTGGAAAACATTATTGAACTTTAGCAATTCTTTTTTTTTTTGGGGGGGGTGACTTTATTACTGACAACCTGAATGAACAGGCTGTAAACACAGCACAATGGCTGCGTCTATAGCTTCACATGGTGCTGAAACTCAGTCTCATGCCTGTGGCCCATTAATTTAGATGATCAGTGGGGGTGCCTATGGATTAAGGGCCATATGTATGAAAACTGTCTAGGTCTAAAACTCACTTTGTTGCCCATAGCAACCAATCAGAGCTCATAGCAACCAATCAGAACGCCCCTGTCATTTCATATAGTGCTCTGGAAAAATGAGAGGGTCTCTGTGATTGTTTTCTATGGGCAACAAAGATAATTTTAGACCTAGACAGTTTTCATACATGTGGTCCTAAATGTTGATGGCCTACTTAAAAGATAAGCAACCAACAATCAAGTCCCTTATTTAACTAAACTAAAAGACCCTTGCGTTTGCACAAGATATCATGTTTTATAAATAATAGGACAGATATCTGTAGGATAGATGATGTTTCTTAGATATGTTTGTTGACAGTGGCTAAAATAAAATTGCAACATGATGTAGATATAAAAATATTAAAAAGATAAATGCTCTGTGTACATGAGCAATATCTATAAGCATTATATAAATTCTAGCTGCCATTTTCTACCACTTTTCTACTTTGCAGACTCTATTTTAAGTTTTCAATTTCTCAAAAAAATTTG